>CACRXP010001430.1:5438-40373 GCA_902702965.1 Spirometra erinaceieuropaei | reverse complement strand
AGTCCGTTCAAGAGAAGTACTCCTGTCTTCATTGGGTGAGGATATGGAGTTTGTCGAGTCACAGACCAAAGTTGTAGGAGGCCTTTAGTAGAACATTCAGAAAAACTTGCTAGGACTGCCTAGTGAACACTGGCAATTATGGGCTGTTTATCTGTTAAGTCAAAGTCACCCAATTGTCCCTGTACACAATCTTGCGTCTTTGAAACACTGATGTGATATACAAAGAAGATGGACGCGCGATCACTGGAACAGTAGGTGTAGTAGTCTGAGCTTTCGGTCTCGTACAGGAGGCCATCGTCAGAGACGGAGATTGCGGCGTCAAATGAGCAATTTTATAGTCGAACAAAGAAGGGGGAGGGAAGGGAGTGGAGAGGGTAGCGTTCGCAATAAGGTTGAGCCCACGCCGTCTCACGGCAGCTTGACTGCGCGCACTCTTGGCTGGGAATTGGGTCCCGCCTCTTGGCTGCGAGAACGGAGCGCTTGAAGCAGGGGGTATATCACCGTGTCTATTGATGGAGTTGCCACCCGGAGTTCTTGCCCTGTCTTATCGCTGGCTCGCACCATTATCCGCGTGCTCACGAAGTTGAATTCATTGCCTTCCTCCAGGGCGTGAGTAGCGACCTGAGGCAGTGGGTCGCCCCTCTGGACTGCCCGTTTGTACTCCGTTATTCACGAGCTAAGCCGTCGTCCGGTCTGTCCTGTATGATGGCGAGGACAGTCACGGCATGGGATCTGATGTCATATTCAACCCTCTGTTCACTTTCACCTTATGCAACCGGTAGTTGGGGCTACAAAAGCCTTGCATTTTCTCTCAAGCTGTTGATTATGACTGGAACCTCGGGACCGCAAAGCGATCTGCTCTGCTCCGTCAGATCTTAGCGATGGCCGAATAGAAATGGAATACGCGTTAGATGGTTTTAAGTTTCCTCAGTCATTGAAACCCGCTTCATAATTTCCAGTCAATTTGTCTCGGACCTGTCCCTGGTGGACGAGGGGACAGATGAAGTCGGTCTCCTCGCTATGTAAATTTCATGCATTTTTTATTCATCACAATAAATTAGAAGTCTTGGCTCAGAAGACTGCCAAAGGAGGGAATCATTTGGTTCTCCATTAGACTTGCATGGTACTCTCGCTTACATAATATATCAGACATCCCTCTTGACAAAGAATGCTTTACAGAGAGTTTTTGACCAGATCATATGTGGTACTCGTAGGGGAAGGGCGTTTAGTCGCATCGTTCTCGTTTGTCTCCGGTCGTTCCAACTTGTGTGATCGGGAAGTGGAAGTTGTGGGACGAGTTAGGTCCGGTTCGGTGCATGTCACAACTGCGCCACTTCCCTGGAGCCTTGGTAGACCTGGTTGTATATGACAGCCAAACTATTGATCAGCAAATCTACATGAACCGGTCTTCAGAAAGGTGCCTCGGATCTCACGTATGTGAGCTGGTCGTCGAGGTCATAGTAAGGAGTCATTGCAGTGTGGCCGTCGTTCCGAAGGTTTATTAAGCTGGTGCTTTAGTTGACAACCGTCTGAGCCACGAATTTTGGGGTCAGACCTATTATACTGAGGAATGGTCTGAATAGGCGTGAGAGAAGGCAATTTATTCTAATTCCCACGCACCAGGGCCTTGTCTGAGCCTGTCTTCCGACAGCTGTTGAGAATAGGCGCAGTGACTAATGCAACTTGAGCCGCCGCCGGACACGTCAGACGCATATAGCACGGCAGTTAAGGGCTCACGTAGAGTGCAGAGCCTGTCCAGCACACAGTGCGAGCTCTGTGGCGTCCGTTTCGGCCTCTTTGGTGGGCAAGTGTAGCAAACAGCATGTCCGTGACACGTGCAGACGGCTTAACTTCGCTAGCCACTGCGCTTATGTTCATCTTCAATCGCGCCGATTCTGTCTTTTCACTGGAACGTGGTATGTATGGGAACCCAGTTCATGCAAGAGTCACCGCTGAACCTCCCCGCTCCTTTCAAACAGCGGTAAATCTTATCAGACATAATTGGCGAGCTCAGTTAAGTTGATCGATATTAGTCATGGCATTTGGCACACCGCTCAGGGGATTGTGCCAGAAAAATAGTACTGACATCTTAACTCGGTGGGCTTCTGCTATAGCAAATCCACTCTTGTAAGAAAAGAAGTCGTGACCAGAACCCCGCATTTGGGTGCACCAACGAACTCCTCTGTTTAGTCAGAATGGGAGTCCAATTCTGCTACTAAAAGGGTCCTTACTACACTAACAGACGGCTTTTCTCCTTCCCTCAAATCTTCTTCCGACCAGATTCACTATTGACGAGACCTCACTTATTTCTTGCCTATCGTCCTCTGTCAATCGTCATACCCTTGGTGACAGAAATAAGTTGGTATTGCATTCATGCCCACCAAGAGCGCTTTATGCCACCATGTCGTTATTCTCCAGATGTGTCACATTTAGTGCCTATCTATGTCAACGCATAGCTGAGCCGAGCAGGCGCGTTTGTGGAAAACTTGTTTGTTGGTCATTAAAACTAATTACTAAAGTGAGCGAGATGGTTGCATGCAGTCGGAAGTTCCGCTGAGGGCGTGTCCGACCTTCACTTCCATTACCCAACCAGAATGAGAAAGTGAAACTCCCTCAGGTGAGGCCAATCGTGGTTCACTCAATTTTTCACTTCCCTGGTGTTTCTGATTCTTCTCGCCTGCGTGTTTGTTGGCCACCACTGCCGGGCCGTCCCTTCACCGTTTTTTATGGGGACTTTGTAAATTTTACTGGACAAACTGTAGAAGTATGACGGGAAGAATGATCATGTTTACTCCTGGTGTGCGCTTCAACCTTGAGCAACCCATTAACTCTCGTCCCAATTTATACGATGTTCTTTTGCACCCTCTTTCGTCGTCTTGTGTTAAGTTTATTTTTGTAAATGTGAAAACTATTAGAAATGTTGGATTTGGAATGCAATCCCGCACCTCAACATCGCTTTTAAATGTCTTTGGGTCCAGAAGATCTTCTTCTCCCGGCTGTCATATTATACGGTCACCGAGGTCTTGGTGTTGCTGACTTTTTGAGCACTGACTCTCTCCCCCCAAAACCTGCTCTAGATGGCACAGTACGTTCCAACGCACACCCCTCCCCCCCCCCCCCAAGTGCTTGACTATTTTGACCATTTTTCGCCAAACCAACCTTGTTTCACAAATCGTATTATAAATATTTGCTATTTCCGTTGTTCTTCGTGTTTGCGCGTACCGTTGGCCTAACCAGTTGCATTAAGACGCTAACATGAAACCATTCCATTTCACCGTTTATTTTGACCAAAATCGTATGAGCAGCACCATTCGTCTTCTCCCTAGGTCCGCCGCCTCTGTTTCGCCGCCCGCGTTCAACTCTTTAGTTGTTTGAATGGACGCTTCCAAAGTCCGTTACCTTAGTATCTTTTTGTACTCAAGATCATTAGTTTCCACTTAGAGTGAAACTCGGTAGAAGGGGAGGTTAGGCTCTTTCCTTACTCCAAATCTGAGTGCCCCTTTCCTCAGCGTAGGTCGCGAGCATATGCTCAACTGCCACCCGGAAAAATGTCATGTGCTCTATTTTTAAGGAAGCGTCATAGGCCTCACAGTTTTTTATTCGCTATTTTTCAAGCCCCAGCCGCACAGATGTCCATCAGACCCTCCCAGGCTGCGGCACTTCCCCGTACTTCCTCACAAAACAACTACGTGGGGCCCTCGTCCTCGTCCTCCTCCTTCTCATCTCCTTCCACCTCTGCTGGTGGTGCTGCAGCCGACCCCTTCCAGTCGTTGCCTAACGAACTGCTTCTGCGTATCTTCAGTCACCTGGACGCGGATCAGCTGCTTGTTTGCGGCCGCGTCAGTCGACGCTGGCGAGCCGTCTCAGGGGATTGGCATTTGTGGCAGGCCAAACTTCTGGAGGCGATGGGTAGCCAGTGGTGCACCATCGTATGCCACTCCCGTCCCCGTCGTGCGCTCTCGTTGCGTGATCCCAGCGCTGTGCACCCTCGTGAGATCTACCAGTTCCTCCTTCAGTTCATTCCCAAGTGTCAACTAAATGGCTCTTCCCAACAAGCCGCCGCCTCCGCCGGTGGCCTCACAGTCACTAATGCCGAGCAACACTCAGGCAGCCTGCCATCAGAGCCGGGTGATTTTGAGGACGCAACGGCACATACCACTGGCAGTGGCGGCATCGGTCCCCGTCTGATGCCTTTTTCGGCCATCTTCAGTGCCTGGTGGAACCAGCTACGCAATGCATTCCCTTTCCCCAACCGCTCTGCCGGGACCACCGAGGCTTCCACCCGACCACGTTTTGTCCTCTTCGGCCCCGGCTTTGACCACAGAGACACCAACCATCTTTTTCGCAAAATGGTTGACGCGCGAACAAAGTCCTTCGAGCCAATTGACATGTTCATTGGACACATGGGTTTCGGATCGGGCATCACTCTGCGCTTGTCCGCACAAGCACAAGAGGCTGTTATGGACTCCTCAATCTGTTCCTCCCACGACAGTCTTCTGCCCACGGGCCCGCAGCAACAAGGCAAACGTGTGCCTGTCTCTTCGCCCCCCTCTCCGTCGCCTTCTCCGCCACGAGGCCGGCACTCATGTCTTTCACGTCCCAAGTCTGTCTACCGAGCCTCTTCGACCCTTCCTTCGCACAGACCCCTTGCAGCCCCGCCCACATCACCCTGTGCTTTCGATTTTCAGCCCTTTGGGGTGCATAACGCTGAGTTCCCCTGTCATTGCCACAAGTTGTACGACTTCACATTCGACCTGTCCTTCCTTTATTCTTTGCCCGCCCACCTGAATCATGTATTCAACGATCAGTACTCCCGTCTCTGTGTCAGTCGCCTCTTTGTTCACTCCTCCTCCACCGCTTACGGCGAGTTGCCATCTGATCAGGATTTCCTCTCCAACCTCACTGTTACGGAGGATATGCGAGAACTCTGTCGCACCATCGACGGACTTATCTATGCCATCGATGCGCGCGAATCGGCCGACCAGCTGTCGCATCTGTACTTCGAGTTGAGTTCTGTTCTCCGAGGTTTCCCACCGAAGGTGGCCAACAAGGTACCCATTATTATTCTATACATCATGCCCAAAGAGGCCATTAAGCTCTCAGTCCAGCGGGCCGAACAACCTGTCTTGGTGCAGCCAGAGCTAGTCAATCGAGACAGCTACAGTGGGGCAGAATACACGGCCGCCTGGCATGACTCTCTCCTTCTCCCTATATCTGCGCTGCGGTTGTTTGAGTTCTCCAATCCTTGGCGCCTGCAGAAGTGCTCTAGCAATGATATCAAGACCTTAATTCAGGGCATAATGTGGTTGCATGTCAAACACCAGTGTCCGTAAGGGTGGGTTGCCGGATGAGGTGGAATGCACACCCGAGGTCTTGATTCTGCGACTCATTCTGTGATCAGTCAATGGTGACTGGAAAACCCGTCTTTCACGACATTCGCCTGAGCCAACTTCACTTAATATTTCCTTATAACCCCCCCTCCCCTTGGTCTCATTTCGGACGCGCTTCTTGAATGATACGCCACAACATGTGAAGAAGACATCATGGTGAAAACAATACTCTTTTATAATCTCGCTTTCATTCCATCTCTGGTTTTCTTATCAACCAGGCGGGCGTCTTTCGCCCCATCTCTCCACACAAAACCAGTCCCCTCCCTACTGTTGATGTTGTCTTCGTCCAGGATAGTGACCCCCTTCCATGAACGTAAACTACTCCGGTCCGAATGAGACGAGAAAGAGAAGAAAAGCGTTGCCAGATCCGCAGTGTTCGTACGACCCCTTTGCTTTTTTCTTTTAAAACCACCAGTTTTCTGGTCCACATATCTTTGAAAGAGTTCCTCTATTCCTTTGAAGCCTATTTCGTTTCGTTATTTACTCCCGTCTGCAGTGGGATTGGGTTAAATACATTGCCAGGGCCACAGTTTCGCCTGTTCAATTTTTGTCTCTGACGCCGAGTTGGCTTCCTACGCTGCGTTTCTCGAACAACCTCGACAGCCGTGCTACTTGACGTCTTTTGTGAGATCTCGCAAATTTCATGTTAACCCCTAAGACTTAGAACTTTGGACGCGCTCTTAAAAGCACCCTCTTCCGCTCAGTGCTTTGTATTTGGGGCGTCGTTATAGCTGGTCGACCTCAGTACCGCACTCGCGTGATGATCCACGGAGGTCGTCTCACCCTCTTCTCCAGCGACAGACCGGGCCAACCTGGTCGGGGAGCTGGGTGAACTTTCCTCCAGCGAACTGTCGCGTCCGACATAGATTGCACCTTGTTTGTCTCAGATAATCTTCGTTTTTTTAGCTCTATTAGCTAATGGTGGTTCAATATCTCGAGTATTTTTACTCCAAAGGTCGTTGTGATCGGGCTGTACAGAGCCTCTGGTCCTACAGCGAAGGTTATTCGCACTCAGAACACCACGAGGGCAAGCATCCCCACGCTACCAGTCAGTCTGGTCGTTCTACCAGAGACTCGTGATGTATGCTGTGGCGTAGCACCTCAAGGGAGCAATTTTGTGGACTGTGCTTCAGTTCAAGCAAGTTGCCCTCTACTGAAGAGGTATTAGAGGCGGTCGTCATTTGCATCAATTTGACCAAACAATTTAAGACGGACAGTAAGTCTGCGGCAATGGCAGGCGCTGTGAGGCGGTCAACGTATTTCCTCACAGGTTGTCTTTTCAACAATACGTGAACTGGGCCGTAGTCGAGTCCTCAAAAGGTCGGGGTCAGAGCCTTTCTTCCTGCTAGTATTACGCTGAAGTCTAGTACTGAGTTGGCCTAGAGTACCCCGGTAGGTATGTCACCGTGGTCAGATCCGCAGCGGTCAGGGATTGGCTGTAGTTTCGACCAGCACTACTGCTCCTTCTCTCGGCCCGACAGTCCATTGCGTAGGTCGCGAATGCTCCTGGAGATGGGGGCGGGGAGGAGTAGGTGAGGGCATGGTAAGGGTGAGATCCGCGGTCCTGTCCGACCTGTGTATGGGCCCTAATCTGCAAGGCGATTGTGGGCTGAGGGGGGTCTTATTAGACGACGAACAGGATTCGTCATGTCGTTATATCACATTGGCCTCTGATTATTTTGTAGGCAGCCGATTTGTCAGGTTGGTGCGCAGCTGCCCCCAGGAACCGTACCTACCTTTTCGTCTCGCTGCGACCCCTCGAGTACCGTTCCAGTGTCCACCATTAAGGCTTGCTGATGTTTAAAGGTCTTGCCGACTTTGGAGATTGCTATGGGCAATCTCGTCGTCGACTCTCGTCTTGCGTGAGTGTGCTTCCTTGGTAAGCGAAGTTGACTACGGTTTTAAGTTGGTTGCCGTCGACATTATTCGAAGAGCACTACATTTCGTGTCAGATGACGACTGGTGGATGGCCACCGTTTTATCCGTGCTGATTGTTAGTCCGAAGTTGGCGCATCTGGCGACGAAAAATTCCATGCTCCGTTGCATGTCGGCTTCTCTTTCGGTGTTGACTTCGCAGTAATCCGCGAAGAGCAGCTCGCGGACTGTATTCGTGGAGAGACGCGTTGGGGCCTGCTGTTGAGAAAATGCCTGTCGATCCTACAGGCGATGCGTATCCCATGGCGCTCATCGCGGCAAGCGACCATCAGCATGGCAGAGAACGTGAGACTAAAGTGGGTGGGAACAAGTATACATCCCTGATTAAATCCGTTGGTTACCGAAAATTCGAGTGAGACGTTTCCGTTGTATATGACGCGCTCCATAGTCCCGTCGTGGAGCTGATGTGCGTGAATCGTTCAGGACAGCCGAATTTCCGTATGACTTTCCACAGTCTATCGCGATTCACCGCACCGAAAGCCCTAGTCAAGTCCAAGGACGTAGTGTAGAGTTGGGTCCGCATTTTTTTGGATTTCTCTTGCAGCTGACGTACGGCGGAGATCATGCCAGTTGCTCCGCACTGGCGTCGGAATCCCCACTAGCTTTCCGTCAGGAGTCCCTGTTCCAGATAGCTGTTGGGACGATTGGAGGGAACGCATGCAGAGATTTTCCTAACGATGTTGAGCGGCGAGATCCCTCTGTGGTTATCGCAGATCTGCCGATTTCCCTTCCGCCTGTAGAGATGGACGATTGTCGTATCTTTGAAATCCCGTAGAACATGTTCGCGACGCCACATGTTGAATAGCGTTATGATTTGTTTCATGAGGCGGGGGCCGCTGTGCTTGTAGTCTTCAGCCGGAGTCGCCTCGGGTCCCGATGCTTTCCCACTGGATAGGTCGTATACACCTCTGATTTCTTCTGGCAGATAAGGCACGAGATCAAGGTCTTCGTCCGTTTTCACTCGAGGAAGTCGTTTAATGACGGCGTAGGAGACTGTGGATGGACGGTTGAGGACGATTCTGGAGTGCTCGGCCTGATGCTTCAGAACGCGCGATTTCTCCGTCAGTAATGTATCATCGGAGCCGAGAAGCGGCGCGACTCCTTTAACTGTAGGACCCTAGATAGCCTCGATAGCGGCGAAGAAGTTCTTCGATTCATTGCGGTCTGCGTGCCTCTGGATAACCTCAGTCCTGCGAGTTATCCTGGCGCCCTGCATTTCTCGCAACCGTTGTTCAGCAAGGCGGCGCCACTGATAGAAGGCCGCTTTGTTTGCATCGGTCGGGCGGCCAATGTAGGCTCTATGCAGCCTGTACTTCTCGGCGAGCAGGTCGTTGGTGGCTGCGTCGTCGTCGAGTCAACCCTGATGTTGACAACGTGTGCATCCGTGGATGTCCAAGGCAGTAGATTGGACGGCGCTCCGCCATTGATACCACCGAGTCTTCATGGTGGCTTTGTCGTCCGGGGCCGACAACTCTTCAAGGTGCTGGGTTAGTTAGTTGCTGAAATGTAGGTGGTGAGCAGACAAGTTCAACAGAGTAGTATTTACCTTATCACGGGGTCGTTCACCTTGTGATCTCGGGCGGGGTCACAGTTGGATCCTCATCTTGGAGATGACGAGACGATGATTCGTCCAGCCATCGGCGTCACAGATTGTTTTGGTCATCAGCGCATCCTGTCAATCTCTCCTCTGGATGAGAACGTAGTCCGGTAGCTACCAGCGCCACGACTAGGGATGCACCGAGTTCGCCTCCAGCGTCGGAAGGTGGAAGCTGTTGGTCAGCAGGAGACGGTGTTATGCGCAGGTTCGCAGGAGAAGGAGACCATTGTTGGTACAGCCGCCGATTCCGTGGGTACCCAGCACTCCGCTCTAGGCAGCTCAGCTTGGCCTGACGCGGGCGTAGAAGTCACCAAGGACGGCCAGCATGTCTGACTTCGGTACAGTTGCCGGGAGGGAGTTCAGGTTCTCGTTGAACTTGTGCTTCAACTTGTCGCAGCCGGTCATTGGCGGGCGATTGCGGCAAATATGGCTCCCCGAAGAGGCAGACACAAGCTTACGAGGCAGTCGTTTAGCGCCATGCGGCAGACAGGACAGCTTCCTCTCGATGTCGTTCCGGATGGCAAAGGCGACACCTGAATCCCGTCGCTCTGCCTTGGTACGACCACTCCAGAAGAAGGTGCAGCCGGCACCCACCTCCTCCAGATGGCCTTGTTCGGAGAATCGGGTCTCGCTGATAGCAGCGATGTCCACCTTGTAGAGTGCTAGTTCTTGAGCCACTAACGCTGTCCTCCGTGCCGGTCAACTGCTCCTCAGATTGTCTAAAAGGGAACGAACATTTCGGACTGCCGGAATGGGCGGACTCCCTCTTGCAGTCCGCAAGGTTCGGAGGGGTCCTGTGGACAGGGGTTGCTGTTGGTTCTTTGAGCGTTTTGACCGCGAGTTTTGCATCAACGTACCATTACTATTAGGCGGCGTGATTCCCCAGCGTTTGTTTAGGGAATTTTTTATAACCCCTTCTACACCAGTGGCACGTAGTGCCATCCCTACACAACACTGCGTAGACATCCCAGACGACAGTCCATCTCCCCTATCGGTGCCGGCTCTGTTTTGGGGAGAACGACGCGAGTCAGCCTGAACCGCCTACGGCATTGCATGTCGCCCCCTCCATAGGAAGGGAGGAGTGGAGCGCTGACCGATGGGGAGGAGGGGGATAATGGGATGGGAACATACACGCAGACGGATATTCGACCGTCGTTACCGACGATGTCCATCTGTGTGCTCCACAGTGGGGTGAGGGCAGAGACCGTGACTTGCGCGTGAGTTAATTTGTGGTGATAGTAGACTTGCGATGCATCCCTCGCGCCTACCCCACCTCTCTCACCTTGATCCGATGTCAAGAAAAAGTCAGGAAGACTGGAGGCGGGAGAAGACGCAAGCGGCAGTCACGGTAAAGACCCGCGCTTATGCGTACAACTACACCCTCTGACGCACAAAGTACAATGACCAGGATTTTACACCAAGAAAAGGGTGTAGGCGTGCCCAGTTGTGGGTCCACGTGATTGTCGTAGTAAGCCACTCACTTGCTTGCAGGTGTTGACTACGACTAGTGTCCATCAACTGGCATCCAACTTCCACGTGTGACTCCTGGAAGCTAGGCTCTTGCCAGGGACCACCAGGTAACCCGGTAACCGGCCCCGGTAACCGCCTCGACCAGGTGAGGGTATCTGGGTATATACCCACACCCGGCAACTCTGTTCCCCTCTCCTCCACTCTCCTCCCCCACGGTCTGAAAGTCCTACGGCGAGGACGACATGCAATCACGTAGGCGACCCAGGCCGATCAGGTCTTTGTCTCATTAAAATAATACGTGACCCATAGTTGAGTTCAGTAGCCGTTTGAGACGACTACAGAGCCTTGGTAAGAAAGAGCACTCCTTATCACCAGGAGTGGAGGGAGCTATAAAAGGTGACCTAAACAAATGCTGGGTTCACGACATTTACGCACAGACTGTGGCTTGCAGACTGAAATGGCAGCGGTCGTAACAATCAAACAAGAAACAACAACCTCTTCCCTCTCCTCCTCCCCTCCACTCACCCCCACAGACTGGTAGGGTGTCCGATCACTCTGGCAACGTGGAAGGCTCGTCTCCCTTTAAAAAATCCCAGAAGCAACTAACCGGCACGGAGGACGGCACAAGTGGCTCGGGAACTGGCGCGCTACAAGGTGGTCATCGTCGTACTCAGCGAGACCCGGTTCTCCGAACAAGGCCAACTGGAGGAGGTGGGTGCCGACTTCGCCTTCTTCTGGAGTGGTCGTCCCAAGGCAGTGCGACGGGACGTGGGTGTCGTCTTTGCCATCCGGAACGACCTCGTGGGGAGGCTGCCCTGTCTGCCGCAGGGCATAAACACTCGCTTGATGAACGTCTGCCTGCCTCTCCAGGGAAGCGAATTCACTACCATCGTCAGCGTCTACGCTCCCCCAACGACCAACGCTGACGTGACAAATAAAAAATTCTACGAGGACGACTGTGCCGGCGTCGACAGAGCATGTTGCCTAGAGAGGAGTGCTGGGTCCCCATGGTCTCGACGGCTCCAATGACAATGACCTGCTCCTATGAACCTCCGCAGAACATCGTCTCATCCTAACCAACACCTTTTCCCACCTTCCAACGTGAGAGAAGGCCACCTGGATGCACCCTCGGTCGCGACGTTGGCACCTGTTGGACTATGTCTTAGTTCGGCGGCGAGACCAGCAGGACGTAATGGTGACAAAGGGGATTTCGGGTGCTGACGGGTGGACCGACCATCGCCTCGTGATCTCCAAGATGAGGATCCGCCTACAATTACACAGGAGACCTCAGAGTAAGCGATCACCAGGTAAGTTGAATACTGTTTTGTTGTCTCTGCATGCTCACCATCTTCATTTCAACGAGATGGCTCATCGGTTAGCCAACCTTCCAGTCGCCGCCGACAAGAACGCCTCCGTGGAGAACCGGGAGTGTCAGCTGTGGGACACAGTCCAGTCAACCGTCCTGGATGTCCTCGGCCGCGCACGTCATCAGCACCAGAATTGGTTCGACGACAACGACACCGCCATCAGCAGTCTGCTCGCCGAGAAGAGCCGGTTGCACAAAGTCTACGTTAACCACCCTACCGACGCAAACAAAGCAACTTTCTACCGAAGTCTCTACCTTGTGTAACAGCGGGACGCCTAGATGGCTCACAAAGCCGAGGATATCCAAGGGTACGCCGCCCGCAACGGATGGAAGGACTTCTTTGCGGCGACCAGGACTGTCTACGACCCTACAGCCAAAAGGACCGCTTCTCATTTCATCGCCGACAGAACTACTCTTCCCATTGAGAAGGCGCAAATCCTGACGTGCTGGGCAGAGCACTTCAGGAGCGTCCTCAACCGCCCCTCCACCATCGACCGATTGCTTTAAGTGGCGATGTATGCCGCCCCCGACCTCCCACCCCTTTCCACGAAACCATCAGGGCCATGCAACAACTCTCCAGCTGGAAAGCCTACGGGACAGATGTGATCCCTACTGAGATCTACAAGCACGACGGCCCCCAAATTACTACTCACCGCACAGCGCTCTTCCAGGACATGTGGCGCCGAGGACTATTCCCTCAGAATTTTATAGACGCCACAGTCGTCTATCTCTAGAAGCAAAAAGGGAACCGCCAACTCTCGGACAACCACAGAGGAATCTCGCTGCTCAACATCATCGGAAAAATCTTCGTTCGCGTTCACTTCAATTGCCCCAACAGCCATCTGGAACAGGAACTCCTGCCGGAAAGCCAATGCGGCTTCCGCCATCATCGCATTACCACCGGCATGATCTCCATTCTTTGCCATCTGCAGTACAAAATATCAGGAGAATAGGATACATCTTTGCGGTGCCTTCGGGGAGCTGACGGAAGCCCTTGACACGGCGAATCGCGAAGGGCTTCGGAAAATCATGCAGAAATTCGGCTGTCCAGAGCGATTCACTCAGATGGGTCGTCAGCTCCTTGATGGCATGATGGCGTGCGTCACGGACAGAGGCATTCACAGTGACCAATGGAGTGGTAAGGATCAGGTGAAGGTACCCAAGCATCTGTGGCACACAAAGAATACCTTCTATACTTATTACCATGTTCTTTATCGTGCTAGTGGACGCCTACCATAACGAACGTCCCGGGATCCGCGCCACCTACAGGATGAACAGCCAACTTCTCAATCGTTGGCGGATGCACTTTTAGCCGCGTGTAACCACAACTACCGTCCACAAACTTTTCTTCGCCAACGATTGCACTATCAACGCAACTGCGATAGGGAGACATGTATGTAAATCAGCATGGACATATTCACCTCCGCCCGCTTCCATTTCGGACTGATCATCAACATGGAAAAGACAGTGGTCATGCCTCAACAGACACCGAATGCAGAGTACAGTGTCTGGGGCATCCACGCCAACGGCACTGAAATGGACAACGTGGGGAACTTCAACTATCTAGGCAGCACAGTGTCACACTGCATCAGAATCGACGACGAAGTGGTCCACCAGATCTTTAAAGTCAACCAGGACTTTAAATGACAGTGGAAATCCGTGTGGAATCACAGAGTCGCCGTCTTAACGACACTTCTATACGGAGCAGAGACCTGGATCATCTACTCCAGCCATACCAAGAAGTTCAATCACTTCCATCTCAAATACCTCCTCAAAATACTAAAGCGGAGATAGCAGCACGGGATCCTGGATGCGGAAGTGCTGACGCGGATAGGAATTCTCAGCATCTGCGAATTGCTGAGACAATTGTAACTGCGACGGAGAGGCCATCTCGTGAGGATGGACGATAACCCAAACGGCTCTTCTAGAGTGATGTCGCCACGGGTGCTCGTCTACAAGGAAGACAAAAAAGGCGCTACAAGGACACTTCGAAAAATCCTTTGAAACAACTGCAGACCAACCCGGAGACCTGGGAGGAACTCGCCCAGAATAGACCGACCTGGAGAAGAGTAGTGAATACTGACGCGGCAATCTACGAAGCAAACCTGATCGCTGCGCCAGAATCATAAGGGATACCCGCAAGTCGCAAGCACCTTAAATCGACAACACAAGCAACCAACTGTTTCCCTCAGGCCCACTCTGCCAGCGCACATTCCTCTCGCGAATCAACCTCGAAAACGCCTTCGGACGCAATACACCAACGATCTGGCAACGTCAATTTCTTCTTCTATTCGCACACCTGGAAAAAAACTCCGCGACGAAGACCATTTTGTCACCGACAATCACAATATTGCTGCCCTGCTGCTATACATCACCGACATCCTCCGCCCCGCCTCAAACCCTGCGTCGACCACGGCGACAAGCTCCGCCAACACCACGATATCTCGCATTCCCCTCACCGACGTCCCATTATCTGCTACCCTCACCACCAACACCTCACCTCCAGCAATGTGGACTCGGTCCCAACCTGTTCTCATTGCGATCCCACCTTCAACTCCCATATCGACCTGATCGGTCATTTGCGAATCCATTGCACAGCGACAATTGTGCCAGTACCCTGAGCCTCGGCATACACTCGCCAAACTTGCCTCCACTGTCCACAATGCATACACATTCACCCTCCGCATGGGCCTATTCGGTATTATGCGCACCCACGATGGCGGAGTTCATCGCAATACCGACACTCCAAATACGCCCACCACACCCTGGCAACTTTCCCATATCCAGCAGTAAAGATTCCCCATTCACCAACACGACCACGGTTTAAAAGCCACCACCCCAACCGATTCTACAGCCTTGAACCTGTTCTGCCCCCACTGCCACCGCATATGTACATCACGCATCCGCCTGATCGGTCACCTGAGAATCCATGGCACAGAGACGGGCGAAATGGTGCCAGGAACACCAACATGCGCCCTCCCCGGCAGCCCACTCTGTCCACGCATGTTCACTCGCCACATCGGCCTATCAGACCACGTGTGCCTCCATGAAAACCTGTATCAGAACACCGCCGACTATACTATGCTATCACATCTACCCTGACCAACACACACCACGCATGGACGTAATTGGCATCTCTCACGTCAGTGGGGAGCGTGTTTTTAGGCTCCTTCTCCATGTGACTCTGTTGCATGTGTGATCCGAGCTTGTAACTATCACAATGCGCTAAGCGTCGTGGTTTGAAGGGTTGCCAACTAATGATGGGACTCAGGCCTCTCAGTCAGTACAATGTGGATTTATCTGGAGTAGCGGACTGGGGAACTGAAATTCCGGCTACGGTGGCTCCTTCTTCACGTGACCTCTCACGCATGTGAGATCTATGCCGCCCAGCTCCACCAGTGTGAAATCCCGGCGCTTGTGTTTTGGCAAGCGCAAGCTATGTCGGCCACTGCGCCCATTACCCAAATCACCGGCTCTGCTAATGGTTGGGGCCTGGGAATAGAAATTGAGGTCGATGTTTCAGCGATTTTTTTTTCAATATAAACAATCTGACGCGCTAGAAGCTATCACGGTGCACTAAAAGCCGTAACTGGGAAAGTTGTTGATTGACAGGAAAATCTGGGACCTCGCAGTCAGCCCGGTGTTGTGTGTTTGTGCGGACTGAGGGTCAGGCTGCAATGGCTCCTTCTTAATGTGGTTTCCATGAGACTCCCACATCATGGGATCAGGGCCGGGTGTGGGGGGACGCCTAGGGGCGGCTCCAGCCGCGCCAGCCACCTGCGGCCTCTCGCGCCTTCGGTCCTCTCGACTTGGCCATGACACTCTGTCTAGGTGGGGGGGTGAAAGAGAGTGTGCGTTAGATGCTGTGCATGTCTACTATCACTATAAGCTAGTTCACGCGCAAGTCACCGTCCGTCTTCTCACACGGTGGACATAATCAAAATCGACGCTCAACTTGTTGCCGTGTGGTTAACTGCCAGGGAGTAGCGTGTGTTGTGCTTATCTAAACCTGCTACGCCCTGTTGATGCGGCCTATCACTGGCTTGTCGCTGGCCATGGGCGCATCGTTGTTGTGCGTTCGCTCAGACTGCCTGGTCATAGCGCACTGCTACGGGCGCATGCGAAAATGCACCAATTAGCAGTCGAGCTCTCTGCTGTGTGCATTCTTGCTGCCGTGGGGTCGACGGCGTTGCCGGTGTCCTGAAAATGTGCTTGTGTAAGCCCAGCCGGGACTTAAGTGTCCAAGGGACCTGGTCTCTCTGCTTCCCACCGGAGTTGCCGTCCAAGTTACTGCAAGAGAACTTAGCCAGATCCAACATGCAAGTAAACCACGCAAGTTGGAATGACTGGCGGGCGGTAATTTTGACGATGAACGGAGATGTAAACTGGTTAGTTCATAAGGAACGCGTACAAACCGAGGCTAAAGGTCTTGATTGTATCTAGGTATGGGTAAGAAGGATAGGACGTGCGTGAGAGCGCGGAAACTGCTCACAAAGTTTGCAATTGGCGTGACGTGTGTTTGCCCCCAGGAGTGTAATTCGCAGGTGTAAGAGGCAAGGCTTGGCCAGGATTTTCGTCCCCCAAAGGGCGGGTGACACCGCTTTGTTTAGCGATGCAAACTCTCTCGACGATCTATATTACTGTCCCGTACTGTCCACATGCAGAACTATCTCAGAACTATCACCAGCTTTCCCCTTTCTTGTCAGCTGTCGATGATTTCGTGGGGTATATTTGGTGTCCAGACACTTTGGCATAGGGAAGAGGGGTTGTTTGCTCATGCAGCACACCACACAGTCCGCACAATCTACCTTGTTGCCCGACTTTTCCATAGACTGCGGAGACGCCTGGTCCTTCGACGGAGTTACGGTCTCTGCCGGTATGACGTCGTTGTTCGTATCCACCTCGTTTTGCATAAACAAACTTTGGTGATGCAGGCAAAAACCCGCGGAGTCCGCTCGAGTCTGAGTGCCTCATATGACTTTCGGGATTTTTATTGTAAGCAGGCCAAGAACACTACAACGAGCACCCAGTCCTCCGTCTTAGAAGCAGAACTGGTCATAAAATGGTTAGAAAAAATTGTCCTCAGCTAGCGTGATCCGTTTATCTGGCGCCATACTCCTGCTATCGTCAGGAAAAGCATGCTTCAGCATTTGAATAATTTGCTCAAAGAAATATTCTCCGATATAAGACTTCGTGGTGAAGAAGGAAGAGAAGCGGTAATCCTCCACCTCGGTGGACTCGTCATACGGACCCCTAACGACGCGGTTGAGACAACGACTTACGGAAAAACACCACACCATATAGATTCTAAGATGTCGATGCGACCAACAGTTCGACTGTCATTACCGACAATGTCTGTCGTGTGTCCCACAACAGCGAATTCCGACTGAGCTAGTTTATAGTGATAGCAGAATTGCGCAGCGTCTATCGCACTTCCTCCTCTCCCTTCTGGACTCGGTGTCACGATAGAGTCATGTAGGCCGGAGACGGTACCAAGCGCAGTGTGAAATCGCGCCTTATCGTGCCACTACACCCCCGGCCAGAGCACGTGGACCGGGGCAGGGACAGCTCAGATCCCAGATGAGTAGGAGTGTCATAGAGGAGGCCATATTGAGAAGGAGCAATCGCAGCCCGACTCCGTGGTAGCGCGTCAGATTGTTCTTAGTGAGGAATACGCGCTGTGCGCCGTGGGAACGCAGTTCTCAGAGTCGAGCTCCTTCTATTCCCTCTCCCAGTTATCACTCTACTATCCGAGCCAGTCAGCCAAAGAATGTCGGAATTTGACGCAGCGTGATTCCGCACCAAGGCGGGCAGCCACAACCGCATGTATGGCACTTATTAGATGTGCGTAGTCAAATAACGTGTGCCGTAACCTGATCTGTCCTCCGTGGTAGTCCAGTGGAATTCTTGCAAGGCCCATCGTAGGTGCACTCGCTGCAACCACCCGGTGACACGAATGTCGCCGTGTGAGAGCGCTCTCCAAAACGGTGCCTGCATATGCGTCCCTGGCTGATCCAAACAGAAGCCCAACCGACAATATGTCCTACGCTGCCGCATACGTAAGACTTTCTGGAGTCCACCGAGCGTATTTTTTTGATCGCGAATGGGAATCATGTGAGCCAGATCACATAGATTAAGGATCGTTTTGACCCTGGTGTGTCATTTGACTTAATGTGTGTTATCACATTCCTAAACTACCCTCCTTACTTAGCAGGTAAGACCCGACGAAAGCTCAGCTCGCGCATACACGAACGAAAGCTAGCCGAGTGTATTTACCCGCACTTTCGAGCCCAATTTCGTGGCCGTCTAAATAAGTGCTTCAGTTGGGAGCTGGACGAGTTGAGGGATGCTTGTCGTCTGGCCTCACCATCTTTGTTTTTCAGGTTGGAGAATGATTGGTTAACAGAGATTTTGAATGTAATTTAAAGCCGAACACCACCAGCGCCTGGAATCGGCGTGCTTATTTGCAGCAAATTTGCAACTATTTATAGTTTCTGTCAGCCAGCTGTAAAAAGACCTGATTTCACCTAGCCGCAACACGGGCTTCCTGTAAAGGCTCCCTCCCCCCGCGTCTGTTCAGTTTTGTTCGCAATTTAAAGTAAATATTCACGGTAAAACGAGTGTCCGCCTCGTGCTCCGGAAGCGCATAATATCAAGGTTTCTATCAGTAGGCCGATTCTGTTATCTGAAAATCATATCTATTGTCGCTTTTTAATTTCCTCAGAAAGTAATTGAGTACTTACGGTACATCGGTTTATACTAAGGTCTAGATGTGCTGACTGAAATTGTATGTATGAATATTCAGGTCGAAGTCCATTAGCCACAGCGGGATAGCCGCTATTAACACATCTGAGGGTTGCAAGATCTATCTTTTGCTATAAACGAGAGGGCAGTAACTGGCTCTTCTATATGCCCGTGAGTGACCTTGCTATCGCAAACTATGCCACCTTTTGGACTCGCATCTCAGTCAGTTTCGCCCAGTTAGTCGTCTAAGGACGGCGTACGCGTTCACTGTACTTTATGCTTGCGAATACTCATTTTGCGCCGTCAGTTGACCTTCCCTTTTTCAGGTTGCCGCTATCCATAGTCTAAAGCCAGCTATTTTTCAGAGACACTTCTCACACACAAAGGAGATGCCGACATTTTAAAGCCTTCTGTCGGACACCTCACTCGAGGAGTGCAATTTCTTACCGCCCATCCTCATTGGCTGTCCTATAGGAGACTTGCGCTTTGCTAATCAAGCGTCGTACGGCATAATTGGCAATGGTGTGTGTGCTCGTTATTTATTTGTGAAAAAAATCGCCTCGTGAATTAGTAACGCATGTGCCGGATGCTATTTTTGTGCGCCTGCTCAACAGTGTGTGTGTGTGACTCAATATTGCGTAAATCGAACCAGTACAAACGCGATGGAAACTCGCGACTGCTGTGAAGTTCAGCTGAATGTCGTGGCAGGAAAAGAGGCGACTATCACTAGGTAGACTCTTATAATTCAAAGTGCCCATCATGTCGTCGTTTAGGACTTATTCTGGACGTTAAAAAAATGGTTAGATTGCGTACAGGTCTCGTACCTTACATTCTTTTTGCAACGGTAGGGTAAGGGACTCCACTTAACTGTCTTTAGACGGTGGATCGTGTCATATGGGCTTTTATCTTGGCATTGTAACGACACAGCAGTGAGAGTAAGTGCTCTGAGCGCTACAAACACCAGGTCGAATCCCAAGTCGTAAGGAGAGAGACCGAAAGCACCAGAATGAGGGATTTATTGTGCACAGAACCCGGAGTTGTCCTCTCAGGTGGCAGTGGCCACTGGCGAAGCCAGAGCTGGTGTTGACTGCGTCCAGTCATGCCTGAGAGCCCCTGAGATAGTGGTGGCAGCTGCTTTCGTAGGCTGGTGGGCCAAGCTCAAGTGGTTTACAGTCAGTGTGCGTAGCATTTGCCGAGGGGTGATGTCCCAGTGGCTTAGGTTGTGCTTGCAGGGGGGAGGTGCGCTTAAGTGGCCGCATGGGCGGCTGCGTCTGTACGGACGCAGGTATGCCCCCGCTGTCGGTCGTGTGACTTCAGGTCAGCGCGTCTGGAACGGCTCACTGCAAAGGGCTGAATGGCCTTGCGGCAGCGAAGTCTTAAACAATAGCGGCAGACCGGTCATGATGGCTGGCCGCCACAGCATCCATTTGCAGACTGTTGTAGACATTACACTACCAACAGCAGCGCCTTCCCATGACCTCAAACCATTACTCAAATTCCCTTATTTTTTGAGGTTTGCTTTTCGTGTACCGTTGCCTTCTTTTGAATTGCGTTTACTATTTCCAACGTTTGTCCCGAATCCGCAGCTCCTTGACAGTATTTTTAGACACGCAGTCAAGGGATAAGCGCCAGAAGTTCCGCTATAACTAATAACTTAGGTGCATTTGGTCCGGCTTGGATCATGTCTGATCTAAGCGGCCTCAATGGCGTTGTGTATAAAACCTCTCCACGCACAATGATTTGCGGATGCCGGTCTGGTGAGATTGTGGCGCCTAAGCGGTGAACGCACCCAAAGCGCGACAGTCAGCGGGCCAAATCCCGAGTTGTTGGAAAAAACAGAAATCCCCAGATCGGGGGCTTTACTGCAGACAGAATCCTCCTCTCAGACGGCAGTTGTCGCTGGCGCAGCCAGGGCTGGTGTGACTGCGTCAATTTATGCCCGAGGGTTCGTTAGGCAGTGTTGGTAGGTGCCTTTGTAGGCAGGCGGCTTGTGGCTAACAGGCCCAAGTGGTGCTGTGTTGCATTTACCGAAGGGTGGCCCATTCAAATGGCGCACCGGCAGCTGCGACTCTGTGTGGACGCACATGCGTCCGAGCTGAAGTCGGTCGAGTGTCTGCAGGTCAGCGCGTCTGGAGCCGCTCGCCGCGAAGGTGAGTGACCTTGAGTCAGCTGGGCCTTGAACAGAGAAGCCAGACAGAGCGTTGGCAACGGTCGCCCGCCAGATACAGAACGAAGTAATGGTGTCGAGCGAGCGGAAAGCAGTGAAATGGGTAAATTGATCCAGTGCACATGTGGGCTTGAGAGCGTGTTTTGATGACAGGAGAAGCTCGGACCGCGTACGAGGGTCATGCTGCGACCTGTGCTGAGGTGAAGTTGGTGTGTCAGCCATGGGTGTGCTGGCGTGATCTCTTCAACGTGTGCCGTGGAGTTCGCGTGTTGGTATGAGAGGGAGAGACATTTTGGACACAGTGTATCTTAGCGAGGACTGAGTCAGACCAACGCGTCAGTGAAATAGGCCCACTGTCGTCTAGACACAAAAGCTTGGATAGAATGTAGTCTCAACTACTTAAAAATTCACCTATGCATACGCATTGGCATGGTTAGTACAAAAAAAATGATTTACGGATGATGGATTCGTTGGTAATTGGTGGAATAACGTCCTGGACAAAAGAGAGGTGTTCGGATGGCAATACATTTGGACGACTCCTCTGCTCAATCCGACCGAGGTTTGACCTGGACTTTTAAAGCTGAATTTAGTTGATAACGTCCATCTGGATTCGCGATAGGATGTCGGCAATTGCGTTTTCCTCTCCTTGGTTATAATGGCTGGCACAAGAAAGCCATCAGGATGAAGTTGGGTAAGAATTTCATAGCGCCTGTGCTCAGCAACGCATGGAAGTTGCGTGTTCGGATCCCGTCGGGGTTACCAATTCGTGAAGCCTAAGCGGTGAGTACTCTCAGAGCGCTACAAGCTTGTCGAAACGCTGTAGTCCACAAGAAGAAGGTTTCCCATAGCAAAAGTCGTGAAAACGGAGTTAGTAGGACAACCTTTGCTACATCAAAGGAGCACACAAACGGTTCAGCAACAGCAGTTGCCTCTTTAAGCCGAGAGACAGCCGCTGATGTTATCAGTCCCGGCGTGAGGTGCTCGCGTGCGTGCGTGCGAGTTCTGTCCGACTGCGGCTAATCGTTGACACCGATATCGATTGGCGTCAGGCCAGAGGCTAATTCACGAACACTGCTGGCATTTGACTCGCAAAGGGATTTCGGTGGCTGTCACCACGCCGAGCAGACCGCCCCATCTCCATCACTGAAATTCTGAAATATGTTTCCGATTCTAAAACATAACCTAGAAGGGTTGTAATATTAACTATTATGTGACCAAATCCTAGGATATTTCAGTCACGCCACGGTGCTGGCTTTTGAATGAGCCTCTTTTCAGCCACCTACAAAAATTACACTCTGTAAAAATGACTACCTAATAAGTACTAATATTTCGCATTGATTTCCGATGTTCTTATAAATTCAGTTATGGTGCATAGAAAAAGTGCAGGAAAATATTATTTGGCAGGGGTCGGGTGAAGGGCCCCAAGCGTCCGTGGCATACGAAGAATGCCTACTATACTTATTTAAGCGGGTCTTAGTCAGACACGATTATTTCGATTCGGTGTTTCATAGTACAAGGCTGGCTCGTCTGTTATAGACGGTCCGGTGCAGTATATTCAATGAACACAGCTCACAGAGTTGATAGTACTCTTTCTTGTACTTATTTGGTAGCAAATTGCATCTTCTCTAAATTCCCTATTTGAAGAATGAGTGCCTTCTGGTTTTAAAGAAGCTTCTAATTATCAGAATTTTTAAGACCGTGAGATGTCCATTCACACAGCGTCTTGTCAGCAGGTTTATTGACGTTTCTCATAAAGTATGGAGCCTGGTCCGCGTCCACTGCACGGTTTGTGAGTGCTATATGCCACTTTCCTCATACCGTAGAGAAATGCGTGATATTCATTTGATATAATTACATTTAAAAGGGCATCGGAAATCAAGGTGTCAAATACATACTTCATAAGTAGTCAGTTCTTTCGGAGTGCAGTTAATCCAGGCGGCCGGAAAGAAGCTCATTCAAAAGTCGGAATCCTGACGTGACAGGAATGTCATGGGAATATGTCGCACAAAAATGATAGTACAACCCTACCAAACCAATCTCTTTGGATCGGAAACATATTTCAGAAATTCGATTTTCATTTTATGATACGGAAGGGAGACGGTGGTGAATGTGTCCAACCAATGCGTCTGCACCCATCTGCACGATGGGTGTGTGGGAGGGGGGGGGAGTGCGGGATCGATGTTGTGCAAGCCTCCCTAACCAAGATCCTTCGCACGTGTAGATCGTCAGGTATAACGGGATACATAGGGAGCTGGCATCATTTTTCCGCTTTTTGGTGGTGGTGGTGGTGGTGGTGGTGGTGGTGGTGGTGGTGGTGGTGGTGGTGGTGGTGGTGGTGGTGGTGGTACCACTTTGAAAATATCAATGTCCACGCTGTTTTAGTCAGCCCGACTGTGAGACCTTTCGAACTGGCCTATCTAATCTAAGCCTAAAACATAACACACTGGCTCTTAATATCAAGAATACTCTACAGGATTATCCTAATAATTCTGAATCCTGTGAACTGGTATTTCTGGCATCTAAACCACAGTAAATTTTCACTACAACCTAAGGTGACAAACCGATACTCATTTTCACATATTGATCATTTCCCTTGAACTCGATATTCAACTCAGCAGTCGATCAAGAAACCCCTTCTGCCAGAAAAGCAGGCTGAAACTCCAAAAATTCGATATCAGCGATTAAGATGAGTGGCTGGGAGATGACCATTTCTCAGTCTTAACTTATTAAAAAGCCTTCCACTTGTTTGCTGTCTCTTTAGGTGATCTGGGCTACAAGACTGCCGACTTTGGACTTCATGATTGGCTTTCAAATGATTCAAGGTTGGGAACACCGGTGGGGAATCCCCAAACGCTCGTGTGACGGCCCGTTTGGCGTGGCAACAGCGACCTAACCTCCCTTGCCAGTTGACTCTTGCCGCGCCAACGACTCAGTCTTCAGCTTGCCAACATTGTAGCGGCGATCGATACTTTTCCTTAGACGACTGACTTCAGCCGGACATGGTTTAGGCCACTCCCACGCTTCCCGCGGACGGTACGACACCAACGACCGCCTTTTGGTTTGATTGACCTATTGCTCCCGTTTTATTCTGAGCCGCTTTTACGTTTCAATGCAGCAATAAATTTTTGTTTTGTGGCAGTCTGATCCCGCGATCGCCAGTATCTATGTCGCCTTTCTGTCCGCCTTACTCTCCCCGTCAACTCGCCGCTGGAGTCGCTTGCGAAAATAGTTTTCTCCCATTTTTGGCAGGGGGTCATCAAGAGAAATGTATTTGCATCGACCGACAGGCAGTCCTAAACATCCTACTATTTCGGGCTTCACAGCAAGGTCCACTTTGGTCGGCCGTTGGGGTCTGCGCCCTCCTCTTCGGATACGGTCTTTGACCTTGCCTATGCTTTCGGAAGCCCCGTTGCCCTAGCCTTCGTCCCCGGCCGGTCATTGCAACCGTTCTGGTAAGTCATTTGCCGGTGTGGCATTTTTACCTGGCCTGTGCTTTCGCTGATAGCCATAATGATGCCACCCGTCGTCTTCGTCCATCGTCCGCCTTAGCGCGTCGGGGTTAGTCGCCTTCCCTGAGATATTTACTTGGCCGTACTGATCTTACGCTCCGACCGACTGCAACTTCAGCACGCGCGCATGCAACGGCAGTTCGACCTACGATTCCGACTATGTTTAACGTATGCTCCACATCAAGGTGAGAGCAGGGACGGTGACTTGTGCGTGAACTAGTTTATAGTGATAGTAGACTTGTTCGGCGTCTACTGCACCCTCTCTGCCTCCTCTTCCTCCTCCTCCTCCTCCTCCTCCTCCTCCTCCTTTTTCTCCTCCCCACCTGGACCCGGTGTCAAGGCAGAGTCAATAAGACCGGAGGCCGGGGAGGGCGGAGGTGGATGGCACGGTCCAGTCCGCACCTTGGCGCTCCAATCCACACCCCCTGGTCCACAGAGCATATCACCAGGTTTTTAACCGACAGTAACAATGGGGGACGGCAGGGGTCCCAATGTGCGCGACGTCTGCCGGCAACCGGGTCTGTCACTGCACCCCGAAATGTTGGCATTTGTTATGGTGAACAAGTCGGATAACACCTGCCAGAATCCGATACGGCCCTCATGTTGGTCCAGGGCATCTACCACGTGGCCCGTTTGGGGCATATATGCAACATACGAATGCAGCACACACATAGACACACGCATGCACAACTGGGACACAAGATCCTTGAAGTCTTCTTCTCACAAACCCGTAAAAACAGAATGTTATTACCGACAAAGACAAGGGAGACTGGAATGGCCTTTTCTGCCTTATTAGCCGTCGTCAGCCAGTCATACCCAACCCCGAAGTGGAACACCTGGTGCTCGAACTCATGACCTGCTAGTTAGAAGTCCAACGCCTCTAACCACTGGGCTACTGCCCGTTGTCCTGTCGGTTTCGATCGGGAATATACGATGGTAGAGGGGCGCTCACCGCTCGTTCTTACGGAACTCACTCGTCCCGTACGGAACGAGTGTCTTCTGCCTTCTTCAACTGTAGACCGGAGCTTGGTCCGATGATTTAAGTGATTAAAGCTCATTCAAACGCTTAGCCGCCGCAATGCCTCAGTGCATTCAACCTCTGACTCAATATCGTTCCAGACTGCTGTTCATCAGCGGTTTTATCGTATCGCAGTAAGTGTACATGACTCACCAGCTACCCTAACGTTTTCCCGAAGGCGGAGAAGTCGTCTTATAAGTTGCTTTGAGCATTCATTTGACCCAATTGTGAGAAACTCCGTGATGTCGGTGAGATTCGGGCCCACGGTAGCAAGGACAAGGCTTCAGTACAGCCAGTGCTCTACCCCCTCGGGATACGAGGCCCCAACTGGCAGCCATGAGTTTAATCACATTTGGGTCAGGTTACCTGCCCAGTCTGCTGTACTGTATGGAATCCGCCAATCTTGATGCAGCAAACTGACCGCCCCGATGGTATTTCCCAAATAATCAATCTGGAATCCGCCGGATGACTATCAGGCCCACTTAATTGACGGTTGTTTCTAGCATATTTGAATAATTCATCTGATTCAGCTGTGGTCAGGGCGTTGGCTGTACTCGGGCTTTGTCCTTGCATTTGTTGATTTGAATCCCAACGAGGCTGCTGAGTTCGGTTAGATCGCAGTTGGTAGCCAGGCCCCCTATTACAGGTGGCTGGGGGGTTTGTTTACTGGGGCTGTTTTGTGGGGTTCCCTAATCCCATCTGAACCATTTGGCTTCTATTTTACGTCTGAAGTTAGGACTAGGGTACTGGTTAATGCTTTGCGATTTTCGGGTTAGGGTTATGCCTTAAAGGTTAGATTTTCGGGTTACAGTTAGGGTTTGAGCGTACGGTTAGGTTTTTGAGTTACGGCTATGCCTAAGGGCTACGGTTACGCTTACGATTCCGGTTAGGGTTAGGGTTCGCGTTAAGGTTAACTATTAACGTTTAAGGTCGGGGTTAGGGTTAAGGTCGCCGTCCGCTTCCCCATTCCTGGCTACCAATTGCGATCTAACCCTGAGTTCTTCACAAGTGGGCCACATGAATTATTAAAGTCTGCCAAAACACCTATTGATTTGATTATTGTAAAAAATATCTCCAGACAAACAGACACACAGCTCGAGGACGAGCGAACTGTATGTAGGCGGCGGCGCGCAATTCAACTCTCAGCAGAAGAACTTAGCGTCTCCCAACACCTGGGTTACTGTTTTTATAGCATAGCCGTGTCATTAGTAGCCCTGTTACTAACTTCAGGGTTGAATGACTCGCATGTGTAACTGAAAGTCCGATGACTCAGCGAGTGTGTGATCATTTCCATCATTTTAACTAAGACTCAACTGTGATGAGAGGTACGCCGGATTTTGCTTGTTAAGTGGTTTACAGATTTTAGATTTTAGTGAAAATTTTGTAGACCATACGGCAGATTTGTTAGCTCTCTTTATATACTGGAACTCAGCTAAAATTCTTAAGGTCGATATGTGCCGCCGACACTGCAATCACGGGACTTGCTGAGAACAAGCCCAGGATTCCAGAAATGGCTTGGATCACTGCACCTAGAGTCGAGTTACTGCCGCTATCGTCGATTCCAGAGAGGACTTTGCGTCCTGCAGGAATTCCAAGTTCTATGGCCCCAACAAAACACCTGCGAAGCCTGGCACGCCAGTGCCGGCACTGTCCTGCCTGTCATGTCGATCTTGACACGCAATTACGACGGCCTACGAGCACGAATCACAGGTCTTGCTAGCCCTCGCTGAGACGACACCTGCTGGCTCGCACCTTAGACGCCGCCTGCTCTTCCACCGGTAGTACGCTTCAGACGTTGCCTTCCCTGCTTCCTCCTAACGCCCACGCACACACCCTGTTTGTGGCTGCCCTGTCGTCCCCTCCCCCTGTAGAGTGACCATTTGTTGCTTTTGGCGCAGAGGCGGGAGCACGATCGATAAAAACAAGAGTCGAAACTTTCAGTGACGACAGCAGACCACGAGACGATTCCAGGAGAATGGGGGGGGCGTCTGCAGGTTTTACCACCGCAGCAGTTACGCGGATAGACGATACTCCTTACGCAAATGGAGGGGTGTCCTAAGTAGTCGCGGGGTTGAGCTTTGGATTTCTCACCAAAGTCGTCCAATGTGCATTCACGGGGCAGAAATTGGCCGTATAAAACGGCATTGAGGTCTCCAGTAAAGGTCACAAGCTTCTTCTTATCTTCATTTCTCCTGAGAACAGCTGCCTACTAACTTTGGATAATGCAAAGGTATCATACTTGTTGTTAACGGCGTGAACATTCTGTAGAGTCTTCACTCATTAAGCACGCTTTAGTGAAGCCGGCTCATGTCTGGGTAACCAGTTGCAGATGAAAACGAAAAAGAGTGAAGGTTCCAGGTCGAACTTTTCGAAGCTACTTTTCTTAGTTAGCTATCGCGACTCTCAGCTGAAATTGCGTACCGTGAGGCACAAGCGAGAGAGCTATTTTGCAGACTTCCACACTGCCGTTACAAATGCCGATTGCGAGAGTTTGTTTTACCGGCACGTGGTACCTAGCATGATGGCGCCGTTTCTCCTGTACAACCTAATCGACACTTTTAATCCAGGGTCACGAAAATCCCCACTGAAAAAGTTCGGAATGCAATTTGGCGGGCAGATGTCTGTTTTCGATAAATTCTATTTTCGCCTGTGCAACTGTACTACTACTGAAATAATTGAAAGATGCAGCGAGTAGGAACTCCTGCTGCAGATAGGGTGTGGGAGGGAGAAAAAAAACCAAACCTACAGTGGATGTCATTTGGAGGAGGGTGAGCATCGGGAAAGGTAATTATATGTGGCCGGCTGCCTCGGTGGCTTTGGGCCAGGACACTTTCCTAACCATGCTGGAAGATGTTCTCTTATAATTTTGAACAAACGCCGGCTTGCGTGAACAATCTATTATGCTCCACCGGAGCAACTGAAGAAGTAAATACACATAGGAGTGGTCTGGGCTGGCGAACTGTACATGAACATCTGTTGCTGGAAAGGTGTGTGATACCGTTTGACTTAGATGCTTCCTTTAAAGTTCGTCTAGTGCGTTCCCTTGAAATGAAGCTCTGATGACAAGCCTTTTCTTTACTGCCATCAGCATTTGGGGTTTTGGTGGTCTTTTGGCCATGCTCCTAGCAAAAAATCTTCCAGTTGAACTCCAGGCTCCAGATGCAGCGACTTCCCTTACATCGGATAAGATGTTCCGCGGATTCTAGCCGCATTCTCATCGACCCCTTTCCAGCCAAGTCATTCCGATAAAATTCACGCCTTTTTTGCACATTTGCTCAAGCCTGATGACGACCTGGGGAACCATCGTCGAAAATTTACCTAGTGAAGTTTTTACTTTCCCCAAAGAACGTATTTGCTTTCAAATTATATTTCTTGGGACGTCTACCCTACAATTTATACCGGAACGATTTATCACATCTTCGGAATGGGTGACTGTTCACCCGTCGTGTCTGACGATGTCCACTGTGTGCTCCACTGGAGGATGAGAGCAGGCACGGTGATCTGTGCGTGATTTCTTTTATGGTGATGGTAGACTTGCACAGCATCCGCCGCCCTTCCTCCTCCCCCACCTGGGTCCAGTGTCAAAAAATGATCAAGAAGACCGGGGGTTGGAGGATGCAGGTGGCTGGTGCGGCCGAAGCTGTCCCTTGGCGTCCACTACACCCTGCTCGGATCCCACTAGGTTGGACTGCCATAAGGGCCACATTAGGAAGGAGCCATTGCGGTCTGACTCTCAGACCACCAATCGGCCGCTCCTCACAAACACCCAACACTTGGCCGACTACGAAGTCCGAGTTATCCCGTCAGTTGGCAACCTTCCAAGCCACGGCTTTTAGCGCACCGTGATAGCTTCAAGCGCCTCAGATGGTTTACAGTGAGGAAGGTGTGTCGAGTCATCGACCTCGCTCTTTATTCCTATTCCCAGGTCCCAGTTACTGCCTGGGCCGGTTGTTTGACGCGGGGAATGACCTCATCTACACGCGCCACGTGCGCGACCCGGTCCCCCCAAACACAAGCACTGGGATGTCACACACCAGGGGTGGGCGGCATAAATGTCACATACGTGAGAGCACCAGGGGCGGGTAAACTTGACCCAAATGTGATTAAACTCGCGTCGTCCGGCGGGGCCTCGTACCTCAAGTGGTTAGAGCGTTGGCTGTACTAAAGCCTTCCGCTTACTGCGTGAGTTCGAATCCCACCGAGGCGCCGAGTTTTTCACAATTGGGTCAATATGAGTTATTTAAGATCTGCCAAAACATCTCTGAAATACGTCCTTCTTTTGGAATGCATTCGTTGACGACAGTTAACGCGGCTACTCATGTAAACAGCTCGTCAGATCCATATTTTGCACCTTCCGGACATCAGACATCACCGCTTACACGTTTTCACTCCGACCACCGGCAGTTCATTTGAAAAAAAGTGGTCTCACTGACCTACGGTTGGATCGTTTCTGTGCCCTCTCGACTAATTTTCGGTAACTACGCCAAGGTTCCAATATTTACCTCCGCGTACACCTCATTTATGTCAGTTCTACCGTCGCAAGCGATGAGGATCATAACTGACTCAGAGCGGGAACGGTGATGATTTCAGGAGAATTAAATCATAATAATGCGGACCTGCGCAACATCTACGCTCTCTTCCTCCGTATTATCTTAACGAGGGAACTGGAGATAGACGCAGCCGGAGTGCCCAGCGAGGCCGAAGACAGATGTGTGCGTTCCACAGACATACTGGTCCCCTAATCGCGTTGGGAGTCGTGGCCACAGCCTGGCTGGGTAATTCAGTCTTTCACGGGTTTCATATTCTAGTTGCTATGCCTCCCTCTTGAGGTGACCTGCATAGCACTCGCGCTTATCTGAGACCCCAGCTACTTGAGAGGAGAGAGAGAGAGAGAGAAATTCCCTCTATTTTGAAGGTATAGATTCAAAATGGCGTAATTATTTACCTTACTGACAACTCAGGTAGAAGCCAGAAGACCAGACGCGCGTGTTTCGCTGCCTGACGCAGCTGCGAGGAGTTCGCCTCATCAGTGGGTCCCCCAGCCTTTCCCGCGTGTTTTCTGGTGGATTTCAGCTCAAATATTCGTGTCAAATTTTGGTCCGTGCCTGAAAAGGTCTGTTCCTGAGGATTAAATCCAACTTCGCACATTAATTTCCTCGGAAATTAAACAGAATGCTGATATCCCGATGTACGGCAAGAGATATGTCGAAAGCCACGGCTCATGGGGCGGGAGGACCTTGCGGAGATTAGTTCAGAATGTAAGGGATGGGCAACGTCATCTAGTATTCGACCGTCAAATTGCCTGGCCGTTTTAAAATGTCGTTGTATGATAATATCGACTAAAAAGACATGTGAAACACCGGCAGCTGAAGAGAGCATTCGGGGGGCCCGTTCGAAAATTAACATATCTTTTTTGAGAAGAGTATTTGGCGAGCTTGCGCGTGTTTTCGACAAATTCTCATCAGACCTGTGCATTCATATTGGAAACGAAGTACAAACTGAGCATGCGAGTGATTACGGTTCGTCCATTCATACAAACGGGGTATGTGAACGGAGTGGGGGGAGGGGGGGAGGAGGAAGTCAGCGACAGTGAGGGTTAGGTTGAGCCGTGTCACAAGGGAGGGGGAGGTGAGGAGGTGGGGGCGCAGAGACCTGCATACGGTTAATCAGTCCTGGCCCACGGTAGAAACGGAACATGCAAGAGGTTCTTCCGAGCCTCACAGTGGCTACAAAAGTGGCTGCCACCACTGTCCCAGAGACTCTCAGGCATGACTGGACGCAATCAACACCAGCCGTGGCTTCGTCAGTGGCCACTGCCGCCTGAGAGGACAATTCTGGGTTCTGTGCACAATAAATCCCTCATTCTGGTGCCCTCCGTCTTCTCCTTCCATTATGGGATTTGACTTAATAACTGTAGCTCACAAACTACGCATATTCTCACTGTTGTGCCGCTACATGGACATCTGGGTGCTGCGCTACCTTTATAAATTTGTGGGGGAGACCTCCGGAGCCCTGTGCGTGCATTTCGTCGTGCAGTGCCTTGGGTCAAAAGGTCTGAAAGCGTGTGCTAGGCCAGTATCAGCAAACCATGGCCCTCGCAGCCTGGTATGCGCTGGCATTTTCCTTCCGGTAGATGCGCTTGCGCTCCTGCTGGCTATACGGGTGATGGACATGGCTGCCCAGTCATCATCCTCGTCCTTCTGACCCCTGTTGGGGTGCTGTTGTTGTTGGTGAAAAATCCTGGTCAGCTGTATATTCCGGACCAGGGGGTGTGGTGGCACGCCAAGGTGCGTGTCCAGCCGTGTCGGCCACTTGCTTCCAACCCCGCCTCCGGTCTTCTTGACTCTGTGTTGACACCGAGTCCAGGTGGGGAGTGGGGAAGTTAGAGTGCGGTATATGCTGCTGACTTCTACTACTATGAGCTAATTCACGCGCGAGCCACCGCGTCTGCTTCACCTTGCTGTGTATCACACGGTGGACATCGTCGGAATTGACGGCCGAACTGTCGCATCGCCTTGGCTATCGTGCACGTCAGTCAGCGAAATCTCTCGGACTGTACGATCAGTGCCGAGGGACGTTCGCCATGAACGCGAAAGACATTGGAAGGATAGGGCGTTTGGAAAATGTGTTTTGTCGGTCAGTTACAGTCGTTTTCCTGGTGGAAGTCTCCAGCCACAAAAAATGACTCACAACAATCACATTCGTGCAACAGATGTGTGAATAACCTGGACGGTGCTCCGCTGTTTTTCGCATTACTTTCTTTTCCGGTGGTGAAGCTCCTTGTTGCGCAAAATTTGGCTAGGGAAAGGCAGTTAAACCCCGGAAAAGTGTTCAAAGTTGGCAAAATTACGTACTGTGTTTCCACAGCTGTCTTTCTTTAAAAAAAACTACTGCGCATATATGCTGGCTGGTGCAAAAGGACGACCTTGCTACAAGTGCTGTTTTGCCCGGAATAATTTTTACGTCAACATCACGATACAATGCTTTTTTACTAATGCAGTCTGATGTAGAAATGTCAAGAGACTGAGCTCCGAACCTAAACAAAACAGAACGCATGTTGGGAGGAGAATACATGACCGAAGGTCAAACATACCGGAGCCTCCCCCGCGCCATGAGGCTGTGTCGGGTATAGTGGCGTAGGTTTTCTGGTCCAAGTGGATGATTTGAAAAGGCTGCTGACAATAACCCTCCATGCCTCCGGTGGGTAATGAATGCGGATCCCGACAGGACTGCCGCCCCCAAGTGGCGCTGGCGTTCACCGGGAGTCGGACGCTTTCGTCCCGGTGCATCTACGACCGCCAGTGCAGGGCGACTTTGTTTATTCCTGATCGCAGCCGCCGACCGGACACTGGACGGTGACCCTGGCTTTTGTCTCAGACACTGTTTTGATAAGTGCCCCGACTTCAAGTCGCAGGCCGGCCTGAGATTGGGCTATGACCACCCGATGGTGGCCAATAAATCAAAACTTTTGTGCAGCTTCCCTCACCTTGCTAGATAACACCTCTAGAGCACAGATATCTCAAGCGTGTTTGCAAACCTACAGTAGGTGGGCTAACTCATGAAATGTCAACCGAAATTCCGAAATGCGTTTTCGTTTCGAAAAGATTAATTAAGTAGAATTGTAAAACTAGTAAGCCTGCAACATAATTCTATAATATTTCAGTTACCTCAGGATGCCGCCTTCCGAATGAACTTCCCTCTGGCTGCATGCAAAAACTACACTCTGTAAAAGATGACAACTTAAGGAGCATCAAGTTTTCTCATTGATTTTTGATGCCCCTAAAAGTCCAATTATATTTCATGGAAAGCATGCACAAAAATATTCATTCTTTTGCACATTCAGTAGAAATCTAGTCTTCTTCTAATTTTATACTCGAAGGACGGACATAATTCGGTTTTAAAAAAGTTTCCAATTGAGGGACTTTTAAATGCCGTGAAATGGCCGTTCATAAGACGTCATGTCTCTGCATTTACCAATGTGGCTTGTAAAGTTAACAATATGGATCAAATCCACTGCTACATTTTATGAGCACTATATGATCCTCCTTTATTACCGTAGAGACATGTGTGGTTTTCCGTACGCGGAAAATATGCGGCTTGTAGTTTTGAAACTCTGAATCCAAGTGTAAGGGTAGAGTGGGTTCAAAATTATTCGGGAATCGGATAAGTTTTTGAAAACCGAATTTTACCCTTCCTTCGAGTATAAGATTGGAAGAAGCCTAAATTTCTACCGAATGTGCAAAAGGATGAATATTTTGTGCATGCTTTCCATGAAATATAATTGGACTTTTAGGGGCATTAAAAATCAATGAGAAAAATTCATGATATCCAAGCAGTCATTTTTTACAGAGTGTAATTTTTGCATGCTGCCGGAAGGAAGTTCTTTCGAAAGCCGGCATCCTGAGGTAACTGAAATATTATAGAATTATATTACAGGCTGACTAGTTTTACAACCCTATTTAATTAATCGTTTCGAAACAAAAACGCTTTTCGGAATTTCGGTTGACATTTCACGAGTTAGCCCATCTACTGTACCTAAAACTTTGTCATATCAGTCTGCTCGAAGCACTAATGTAAATTTTTCGGGCCACCGAATGAATTAACATCGGGCCGCGGTGGAGTGATTGACTATAGCTGTGTAAAAGATGCATTCTACTTACGCATATCACCGGACCTCTTTCAGGGCTGGAAGACAGCAGTATGTGGAGTCTAAGTGTTATCGAAAGCGGCGTTTCAAACTAATGAACTAGGTAATATGCGTGGATATTGGAGGGCAGCTGCATTCTGAAATGGCTTGAAAACACCTCGCATGATTTACCATACTGTCAGCGCAGCTGCTTCCTAGGGGGTCTGTAAAGGTTTGTCCCAAGGACTTAGTAGAAATTAACAAACTAATTTGTGACATTAGAAAGCTGAGTTATCGGAACTGGAGTATTTACCAAAAAGCCCAAGGGCAATGCAGGGAGACCTGCTGATTGGTCGAGCCCTTCGGAGCTGTGCCACGCTCCGACAGAATACCACCGAATCTGGTTTCTAAACTTTTAACTGGTTACCGTGGTGTCCGTATGGTATATCATGCGACATGTGTGAGCTGCTGACTGCCTGTCGGTTATCCCACTGAAACTGATGGCTTTTGGCGTAAACACTCCCATAAACTTCCTGATAAATTTTTGAAGGGTTAGTCCTGAAGGACTTACTCCAAGCTAACCCATTAATTTCTGAGGAGACTGAAAGCTGAATATTTATTTGAAATACGCATCTCTCGAAATGCCTTTATAGTTTTTTTTCAGAGAAACCTTCCCGAAGCTGAAATACTGATTTGCCAACTCTTGTTTGTGAGTAAAAATTTAGTGAGGAGTACAGGCTGATTGTACTACATTTTAAAATTTGCGTTTTAGCTGAATCCGACCAGAATGACTGCTTTCTTCACTGTCACTAATATGACGTTATTGCGGTTATTTGAGGCATTTACTGTACAGTCGTGAAAAAGTTGAAGTTAATTGCGTCACAAACCTCTAATGCCAGCGGTCTTCGCGCGTTTATACAACTTTGGTTATTTTAAAGTTGCGAAAATCCCTATGGAGCAATTCAGAAGAGCATTTGGCGAGCTTACGCGTGCTTTCGATAAATTCTCATCGGGCCTGTACATTTATACGGGAACGAGGTACAAACTGAACGTGTGAATGATCAGCGCAATCGATTACAGTTCGTCCATTCATACAAACGGGGTATGTGAATA
>CACRXP010001429.1:51870-73594 GCA_902702965.1 Spirometra erinaceieuropaei | reverse complement strand
TGGCGAGTTCATCGTCTTCAAGCGACGCAGTGTCCCAGCTACGAGGCGGCACTGTCCATAGCAAGAAGAGAAAAATCTACTGGCTAAAAGGTGCCTTGTAATGCTGGGTAGAAAGGTATATTGGTTGTTTCTAAATGTACTACTTGCCAAATAGGACAACCGCTTAGTCCGGCACAAACAGATTACGTCAAAAAATTCGCTTAAATTACTTATGTCCTTCGAATGTGTGCGCAGAAGGTTAGGAAATGTCAACACAAATCTTCTAATGGACACTTAAATTATAGACTGCGTAAATGGGATTGCATTACTAAACGCCGTGGAAAATCTTTTCAGGTTACCCACAAACGGCTGCATAATGGCGTTTGGTTCAGCATCTTTCCTACCGTGCATGTAACTAACGCCCACAAAGATACTGCTTAGAGCATTAGGCGTTTTTTGGTGATTTACGACGGTTGCTTAGAGTTAAACGTAGATTCTACGTGGAATGCATAGAAGCCGTATTTCTCATACTCGTTTTAGGTGAAATCGTACATCCTTTGACATTTAGATTTTGAAGGTATTTTCTAGTTTCTGAATGTTCTTCACTAAACAAACGGTTGCAGGAGTTAGTAATTTTTTCAAAATATGCATTTACGCATCCTCTAGAGCATGTTCCAATAGCTTCTTATGGTTCTATCAAAAGTCCCCCGGATGCAGATCACGTTGGGTACTTTGCAACTCGTAGTGATAAATCCGAGGGCACTATACCACACGGATGCTCATGCGAACTCCCGGAATAAAATAAATCAGGAGCTTTTCTAAAATTGAAATACGACCTTCCTTCAGCCGCTATATTAAGCGAAAACGTAAGTTCAAATGAAGAAGAAATCAAGGTTTTATGCATCCATCTTCTTGAAAATATGAACGAGTTTAGAAAAATATCGAAAAATGCGCACTTTATAAGTGGTGGTTTCTCATGTGAGTGACTAGAGCGATGTTCGACCCAAGACCAGCACGACGCTGATATGAGTTAACTTGGGATGCTGATACTTGACTAAAGAATATTTAAACCCCTTGCAACATACCTCAGAGTTGAAAGCCCATTAAAAACCCTTGGTCATGGATTCACTTTGTCAGATACATACTCTAATGATGTGGATGATGTCAGCTTTCGTGCCGAGTCCCTGTTGTCGGGCAGGAGAATATAACCTCGCACACATTTTAAGCTTCCTCATAACAACTGTAAGCATTCCAACGCCCCTTCCCACCAGCTGTGCCCAAAAATCGAGCTGTTACGCTTCAGTATTCCCTACGAGAAATGCTAAAGTATTTAATTCCAACGAAGACCGCATGTTTTGAAGTATTACTGACCTCCGTTTTCCTTTAAAGTAGGAATTAACTGATTAATGCTTCGTCGTGGTCACTCCTATCTAACAAGCAGTTTTTACTCGCAGAAAAAAAGGACAAAAGCCATAGACCAGGGCCGTCCAGTGGATGTCATCTTCTTTGACTTTAAGAAGACTTTTGATAGCGTTCCTCATGGACGACTCCTAAAGAAGATTTGGGAGTGTGGAATACAGGGCAACACTTTTAAGTGGATTAAAAGTTTCCTGACATGCAGGCTCCAAAGAGTGGTTGTTGGTACCACTGCATCCGAATAGGTGCCAATAAAAAGCGGCGTTCCACAGGGTTCTATCCTGGGTCCTCTCCTCTTCCTCATCTATATAAACGACTGTAAATACTATAAATACTGCACCCCTGGTGCCACATTCACCTCTATCTGCGAATGTCTCTGATGATGGATTCGAGTGAGAATCCGAAACGTCAGGCAAATAAACTTCTTGTCCCAGTGATCGCATCTTCATCTTCTGAACTGCTACCTGGGACTCGCCTGTTCGCTTCTATCAATAAACGACTGTCCTGCAGACCTTGAATGCGATGACATCCTGTTTGCAGCTTATATAAAGATCTTGAAAGCAATCAGCTGTGTTGACGACTCGCAGAAACTACAGGAAGGTGTTGGTAAGCTGGCTGCATGGTCCAACAAGTGGCTTCTAGCATTTAATGTATCCATATTTGTTGCCTTGCGCTTAGAACCTGGTCGGAAGCGCTTCCAAAAACACCAGTACGCCATAAATGGGATTCCACTAAATAAAGTGGACACGAGCAAAGAATCGGGTGTCTGGACAAGTTCAAACTTGCTGCCCTTCGAGCACTGAAAAGGAGTCGTCCAAAAGGCAACCAGTATCATGCACTGGATTAGGCTTGCCTTCACAATCTTCCCTCCAGAACTCTTCTCACAGATATTCGGCACGTTCGTCAGACCGCATTTTGAATACGGAATGTCAGCATGGATGCTCTGGATGACGAAAGACAATAATGCCGTAGAGCAGGTACAACGACGGGCTACAAAACAGGTGGACGGTCTCAGGACTCTGTCATATTCAGAAAGACTGATCCAGTTAAACCTGTTCCCCTATCCCATGAACAAATGTGATGTGACATGTTATGGACATTTCCCATTATCCACGGGCATGAATGTTGGCTCAAATCTGGGGACTTCTTTGAATTCACAACAATGGGTCACCTGCACGGTCATCTGTACAAAGTCAAGCGGGAGCGTACACGCCTAGACCATCGGAAGTTTTCCTTCAGTCAGCGTGTTGTTCGACCGAGGAACTCACTCCCAAGTGAAAAAATGACATCTAAAATGATGGTTGTATTCAAAAGGCAGCTGGTTCGTTTGATCTTTGATAAATGAGGACTCTCAGTGCAGGACTATCTGCGGCCAGCCATAAATTTTATTTCCTGATTTCATCCCGGTGTAACGCATTCCTGCACGTTTAATGAAATTTTCTCCGGTAAACAACGCAAAGGACTGCACTTTGTGCTGATTGCGTACAACTGAACTTAAAATGTAAGATGTACATGGGAAAGACCGCCTGCCGCACCCTTCGCAACCCAGCAATGTAAAACGTTTTCCGCAAAAAATATGTTACTGGCAAAATGTTAGTACAATGTGCATTTAACATTTATATTGTACGTACCGTTTCCAATAGGGTCATCAAGGGCATTGCCTACTACCCTAAAAAATATATGCTATACTAAGTACATGGTACGATGGAGCAGACAATGGAATGGCTTTCTATTCCGTTCTGTTCATGGCATTGCACATATCTTGAGGAGGCTGGACTTCTTTTCTGCGTCTACAGCAAGCGTATATATCTGTTCGTCTGGGCGGTGCTGATCGTTGGAAAATTGCGTATGCTTTTTTGTATAAACCTCTCTAGGTCGACACCATCCCTTAATGATTAAGAATTGGGGATACTGATGAATTCTTTATGCTATGTTCGAGGGAAACTTTATGGTTATTCCTACAAGTAAACGACATGGAGAGGCTATTTTAAAGTCATTTATTAAGCGTGTCATTTGAAAAGCACACGCGCTTACAGAACCAGGGAAGATATTCAAGCAAGGCGTAGACATAGACTATAATTTCACTTAAAATGTCATATGTACATGGAAAAGACCGCCTGCCGCACCCTTCACAGCCCCGCACCATAAAAGCGTCTTCTGTAAACAAATGTTACTGGTAGAATGTTAGTACGACGTGCATTTAACATTTGTATTGTACGTACCGTTTTCGATAGGGTCACCAAGACATTGCCTATTGCCCTAAAAATGTACTACTATATTCCAACGGTGACGGCCAGGTCTTTTTAATTTGTGGCAGTCAGAACAGAGGAGATTTTGACAAGACATGGGAAAAGGGACCCATCACCCTAACTCTAAACGTAACCATAGCCTGAACCATGGCCTTGACCGTAACCTTGATCTCCCAGGGACTTAGTGCAAGGTCATTTGTATTGTTTGTGGAGCATTCTTTTTCCGTGCTCTCGATACTTTATTTTAGAACGCTAAAATTGACTTCCACTCCGCTGCTCGATCGACCCTGTTACTGTGGGGCAATAATCGGATCATTCACGCCGATAGACAGGGTCCCAGGGTTGCATGTTGCTGATCCCAGGTATAAATCATACCGTCGCCCAGACGCCCACTCATGAGTTTGGCCGCTAACACTGGTGTATTCGTTATCACTCGAGATCTGTTTTTATCAAAGGAATTTTAAAATGTTATCAAAACTCCGGATTTGTTTCGCAACACACTGACCAAAACTGGATTAGGAACTGTGAAAATCCACGGCCACCTAACTTTCTTTTGTGACGAACTTCGGAAACACTATATGAATTTTGCATATATTGTTGCCTCACCCGACTCTACTAAAGAATTCCTCCGTATCAATATCCATTTTTGTTTTCACGTTTCGTTCATAATCAGCCCTTAATTGTAAGACTTCAACAAACCGACTACATCCCCGTTTTGATGGTATTATAGCCTTTTTTTCGTAAAATCAACCTGCTTTTAAAATAGCCCATTGCAGCTTGACACCTCTCAATAAACCAAACATTTGAAATTGAGCCTAAAATTTTTCCTTCTCTGTTGTCCAAAATGCATGTTACGTTTTACCGCAGGAAACTAATAAATTGAGTTTTCGCAGTCCTACTACTTGATGCTGCCGCCCACGTCCCCGAAGACTTGCTTTAATTAGTCATTTCAGGGATAGTGAACTCCGTGTTGTGCACTTGTGCTGCAGATTCAAGCTGGACGATTTTTAGTAGAAAATTCGCCTTATTTCGAGGTTAAAGCAAACTAACGCGGGTATAAGTGCAAGTGATAAAAGGGTTAAGACCAAAAAGGCTCTTCATGCGTTTACAAACGTTAAAGCAACAAAGTCAACTACATAGTTGTGAAATTCGACTTTGCGCAGCAAGTCACTTCAACGAAAAAAATTAACTTTTGCGGGACGCTGAGCTTCCAATGGAGGGGCGAAGATCGCAGTGGTATAAATTTGTGTAGTTAGTGCAGGAAGTGGAGGTGTGTATAATGCGGCGGTAAGTTAGAAAATATCAGGCAAGAAATAATCCAGTGAGTTTTCTCGAGACCGGTTGACGATGCTGGAAGACATATAAGCCGACACGTGTTCTTATATCTGACTTTCCCGTTGTCCGCCGGATAACGCGGAAAGAGCGGGTTTGTGTAATGTCCAGGGCCTGCATAGGCTCCAGGAGAAAGGGTTTTAGAATGCACTGTCAGGCATAAGTATGCTGCGTTATTTGGAGAGTTGAACAATTCTGCACCGTTCGAAGAGATGTTTCACGATTCACAAAATAAAATAATTGTCGTCCCTAGTCTGGAAAGTGGACTGGCGATTCCAGGTTCATGTGTTGATTTAGGAAGTCTGTTGTCATGGATTCCATGGGGCTCTGACATCTCACCTCATCTTTGACATGGGAACAGTCATGACCTCGTTGGCCAAGTTAAATGACGTCGCACTGCAATCCAGGCCGCCATTATTGTTGCTGTACCACGGTGTAAGTCTTCATCTGACCTAAATGAGCCAGCCGTTCGTATATAGTACTAGCCGGGCCCCGCCACGCGTTGCTGTGGCTCAATCTGATGAATTAGGAAATAAGGGAAAGAGGAAGGAGCACGTCCCCAATTAGGAAAAATACAAGGGCCACCGGCTGGCGATATGTATTGTGTGCGAAACCCGGGATAGTCCTTCTAGCCGCTTTCGATGGTAGGACAGTTGTTTGCTGCACCCAGTCGCGCTCAAGAATTCCTTAGTAAGTGGTGACGGCGGTCATTTATTTCGTCCACTGGCGTCGATCAAGGAATTACAGGCAATGTTTGCCTAAAGTCTCCTGCAAGCAGCAGCAGTGCATCGGAAATGGCCTGCTGTTTCCTTGCAAATCCTGCGGTGTTCGACCAGGAGCCTCGAGCGCTTTCTTGTGCGCCATTGTGTATTCATCCCAAACAATATGTTTGCATTTCTGTGGTACTTTTCCCATGCCGGATGCATTGGGAAATGTTACACGCGGGAGATTCAATGAATAGCAGGTTTAAAGGCAATTTCGAAGCTGAATGAACGGTTTTTATGCCAGGTAGCAGAGTTGCAGCTAGTCCGGGGATGCAAGTGCTAGGACTTTGTCATTTATTGGAACGTTTTGCCAGTTCCTCCTGGCGCCTCTACGAAGAGGATTTTTCCAACCCCGTTACTGACATTCCGTATTATTTGATCGTAAATGCCATTCTGCTCCAGTCTTAGCTTGTGAATGTTTGATTGCAAGCATGACAGAAGTTGAACCGTGTTTTATTTTTGCTCATGACGCCAGTCCGCATCTAACGAAGTAGCATCAGATTGGTTTTGCAGTGACATTCCCAGTTGATTGAGAACTTTGTTCGCCAGTTTTACGTACATATCCTCAATCAATAATAACGCCCTCTGTAGATTCCTGCTGTGCAAGCCACATTTGATTATTCCTTGCATGGTCGACGGAAGATATGCTTAGCCATGTGCGATTTATATTTCTCCCTTAAATTTGTTGGAGCTGAAGGAGAGAATGCGGTCAATATGACTGCAGGCAATGCATGAATTTTATGTGGATGGGACCTGTTGCAGGCGTCATTAATACATATGTCTCACTGTTGATCGTTCTCCAGTAACTTAAGAGCCTGACACACACTGCTGAAAGTGGCATGTTTGGACAGATTTCAATTACTGAAAAGACAGTGGACCGGGCACATTCACCAACATGATGCGAAGTACGATTATGATGCATGGTTTGCAGTCTGCATATCGCAGTTCCTTTGAGTATACCGGGGTGTCCGTCTACTCGCTCTCGGCGTTTGCGTCATTCGGATGATTTTGTGCACGCATTCCCTGTGCAATATGTAGGCACTTCCGAATACGGCAGTGTTTTCACAAACGCGTCAGGTTGGCTTGACGTGAAGAACGCAGTTAATGTTATTGCCGGTGGACCTACAGCAACCTGTTGTGTATTTGCAGCTGTAAAGTAAACGCGTTGCCCAATTTCTAACTGTACTGCAAGTGAATAACACCTGGACTTCGCTAATGAATTGGGAATATAAACATTCGCCACACCTTAAGGTCCATGTATCAAATTCTTCGCCACAAAATCATGCAGATCATTGTCGACGTCGGCGTCAGGTAATTCAGCGCATATTGCACCGTCGATTTCGTTGGAGGTGATCTTGGTATATAGCCAGAGCAAGACATGTGCGTGGGACAGTCCCCTCTTTTGCCATTTCACCTAATACATCCAGCAGCGCGCAGACACAAGCGCCTCGTGTTTCACTATGCACTTCATCCGCGATTGCAGTTTCAGCCCGAAAACACGCGCTGTGATGTCATACTTATTCACCGATGGTAGCCCAGGAAGCAAGAGCTGGATTTCATGCGAGCGTAATGAGTAGGCCTGGACGCCCGTACTGACAAACGTAAGCAATTGCACCTAGAGCGTACTCGAACATATGACGTGAACTGCCTGTGGATGTGGAGGACAAAGTCAGTAGTCTTCAAGAAGGAGACATGATCGCCGGGACAAGAGCTTTATTAGCCTGACGTTTCGGATTCCTACTCGAATCCATCATCAGAGACAAAAAAGCAGAAACGGGTCTCTGATGATGGATTCGAGTAGGAATTCGAAACGTCAGGCTAATAAAGCTCTTGTCCCGGCGATCGTGTCTCCTTCTTCAAGACTACTACCTGAGACTCGTCTCTTCGCTTCTATTGACAAAATCAGTAGTCTTACGACGTTATTTGTATTACCGTCGTTTACAACTGCATCATGCAAAGGAATGTATTCTTTAGAGCGCGGCTTGATCTGACTCAAGCGAATGAAAAGCAGGCGTCCCGTCTCGATTTTTTGCATACAATCCCGCAATGCAGTGGTGAAGCAATTGACGGCATCTCAAAAGGGTGATTACTTACACTCTGTCGAATCATAGGTCGATAGGAGCAGTAGTCCATTGCGCTGCATTTCATGTGCGTTACCTTGTTACTGACTGGATTCATCATCCTGACGTTGAAGTGATATCCATCGGCACCATCCCGAAAATGAAACGGATACTGCGTTGAAATCGGTCTCCGACTGACCAGTATGTTTTGGATAGCAAAATCGTTAGTCTTCCAGCGGTTGTTGTCGTGCCGTCGTTTACTACAACATCACGCAAATGAATGTGTTCTTCAGAGTGCAGCGTGAATGCTGGGCACGGAGACGTGTTGGACGCTGGTCCGCTGTTCCTCGCCGACGTCTTTCAGCCACTCCTAGCTTATCCTTCGGTTGAGAACGAAACAGGCCCGAAGCTGCAGAACGCGGTAGCCGTGACCGCAACCGGGCTTCCGCAAGCCGAGCTGCACAATACAGAGCTGACATTGGGCGACAGCCCCATTATGTGGGTTGTGCGGGGGGGAGGGTCTGGTGTTAACTGCATCCAGTCCTCAGTCCCGAGAATCCCCGAGGCAGCGGTGACGACCCTATTATATGGACTGTGGGACAATTTCAAGTGGCGTCCAAGTGTTGCGTGTTTTTTTGCTGCAGGGTGGGTGGTTTGCTCTGGCGGCCCATTTTGCATCGGCCCAAAGGGGGTGGGGGGCCTGCTCAAGTGCCTGCAGGGTGGGTGGTGGGGTGAGCGCGGCCGTCGGATGGAGCACGTGCGTTTGAGCGAATGTCGGTCAAGTGGCCACAGTCTGGGCGCACATGTGTCCGCGCGGATGTAGGTCAAGTGGCCGCAGCAGGTGGCTTTGGTATGCCGGAACAAAATCCGGTTTTTTACCCATCACAGGCATACCATCGGCATAATTACAAAATTGAACAGACAAAAACCCGGCCCTATGCGCGGGTCGGGTTGTGTCCGAATTTCAGCACAATCGGTGCAGTACTTACGGAGATTAGATATAACACAGAAAGAAAAACCCTTCCATTTTTATATATATAGATGGATGATTTTAATTCTGAGGATACGCAAGGCAAGGAGACGTTTGCGGAAACAGGGTTGGCGCCGGGAAAAATGGGTGCTTTTAACCCAACAAAGGAGGGGTCACCCCACCCAGCAGTTAATAGACTTCCCAAACTGAGTTTTTCATCTCATGTACGTCAGGTCTAAGGGGGTAAACTGTTCCTATCGTAGGTGAGAGTTATGTCGGAATCGGAGGACTGGAGCTGAACCCATTGTACCTGGACTGTCAAGGACATTAGCACAAAATGGACAGCAACGCAATTACGAAGGACCATAATAATTCGTTTAAAGCCAGCACATCGTGGCGATGAAAACCCCGAGGTTACTGAAGAGGGCAATTAAAGGCACGATCTGATGGGATTGCGGACTCAAACGAACGTCTTTAGGGTTTATGAATACGATAAGGAAGGCTTCATGGAACATGCAGATAACTGTCGGGAGAGTGTTTGTATAGCTTCTTTTATTGATGAAGGATACCACGGCAAGAGAAATCATACCGGAGAGGTTAATATGACCGCATTTCTGCACATGATCTTTGAACCGATGCCGGCAAAAAGCCAAGAAAGATGTAATGTGAGAAAGTATTTTTCCAACAATTTCGTGGAACTGTGGAATAACCTGCTCGAGGCGAATGTGATGCCTCAGTCTCTTGAGACATTTAAACATCGGCTAGATAGACATATGCTGCACCAGCAAGCGGGCTGTGTGACTGTGTAACCATCAAAATTAATGACTTATGTGAATCTAGGTCCATATTCACTTGATTCCGTAATTTTTTACATCGTTGTTAATTTTTTGGATTTTTATGTGATGAAAAGGGAGTTTAAAGACGTAAATCTATTGTCCTCAAATACACTGAAGTGAATTTAAGGTGAGGTGGAAAAAATTCCTGATCGGATTATTGGCGATACGTAGGGCTAATGATGACAAAAAGTAGGTTTTCCGGTGTTTTAACGTAGACCTGGACAGCTTGAAGAGCCGAGTGATAGATCATGGGCAACTAGACACGAAATTCTCGCCTGGCGTATTTTACTTGAAGACCACAGATAACTCGGTAGGAAAACATAGCTCATGACACCTGTGCTCGGGTATTCCTCACGAATTCAGGTAAGGGGGCACCGGGGTGAGAGTCTGTGTCTTTGCTAGGTCTTTAAGCTCAGATTTAGAAAGGTTTATGCAACAATTCCGGTGGCTCCTTTGGGAAAATTATGAAGATTAAAACTTTTAATAGGTCTCTAACCGTCCTAGGATAAGATACGTAATAGTTGGTGAAGTGGTAACGGGCCGACTGTTCTTACAGCCGTAGAACGTCCGTAGATGGCGGATCTGCAGTAGGCATTGTGCACCTTATTCCAGTAGAGTTTTCAGTTGTCGAAGTTGTAGACAATGTCAGACTGGAGGATGGAGAAAGATTCAGGGATTGTCGTGTGATGTTGAGGGAGTAGGGAGGTGAAGGCGATCTTAAGGAGGCAAATTTGAGGTGTGACCGAAGGAATGACTACAAGGGATGCTTGTGTACCCAAGCAAGACCAAGTGAGAGATCCGTAAGGAATCTCGAAAAACGGGAAAACTAATGCTAAGAACGTTGCCAGTGAATACGTTACAATCCACAATGACTTGGTTATGGAAACCAGAAGTAGAAAGAATTACCAAAGATGTATAAAATATAAACGAGTGGTTTATCAAACGAGGGTACCGGAAGCAAGGACCTCCCATAAGAATAAGGAAGAAAAACAAAATCATCAGGAATGAGAGGAGGTGGAGCCAGCTGGACTTTGGTAATTAAACGTCATCTCTCTGGTGCTGTGTGCATGAGACTTTATATTTCGAAATCCGTCACTAATTTGCAATTCAGAAAAAGGGACATACGATACAGAAACGGAGCCCTATTACAACGGAAAAACATAATGAACACCTTCCTTTGCAGCAGCATAGTAAGTGTTGATGCACAGATATAATGATTTTGCTAAAAATAGGTTAACCATTGGGGTCCTTAGCTGAGGAAAAATCTTGGTTTATTTTACTTAACCAGTGAGTTTTTCTGACCTGTTTAGCTTAATTTACAGGAAACGGAAGGGAGCAGATGCATAGCAAAGTGTTTTGAAATGGTCAACTGGTTATGAAATGCTGAGATGTAGAATGGAGAATCCACAGAAAGACTGTCAAACTGCCCATGAAAACCGCATAAGCAAGTCGACTTGAAATGCCACTCTTACGATTCTTTAATTTATTCTTGTTCCTGGAACAAATTATCCAGAAAATTGAAAACTGTGCAAAATTATCCTTCATTGAACAGGCCTATTACTCGCTTTTTGCATTCAGAAAAACTCCTACAAATTGTAGGTGCTGAATTCATCGATCGAACATACCGTAGCGATGGTATTGGTGGTCTCTGATTCCTATGGCCAGTCTCACCAAGGACAATATCTTCAGCCAACAGCGACAGCTGTTCCTCAGTGCTTCTGTTTGGTCCAGTCCCAACTTCGAAAAGAAATGGCGACTGAAAATATCCAATACAGTGCTACCCCTCCCATTATCGACAGTCGTCATTTCAGGGGGGGCACTTTATTCTCCTGAATCCTCTCAACCATAAAAACCACAATCACCTTTATTTGTATTTTTTGTGTCAAGAGTTGTTTTTCACTGCTGGCCGGATTTGTGTTTAACTTTGCCCTGGCAATGCCTGTAGAGCGGCATTAGATAGAATTATTATTATTATTATTATTACTATAACAGCCTACTGAACACATTCACCTCACTTCAGCTCAGCGTTAAGCATGTACTATTTGCTATGTATTTAGAGTTGCTATTAGAAATGAAGTTTTCCGTCTTCTGCTGTTCTGTGAACTGGGACGTGTTGAAGGTTTGTTCATTTTGCTGCCAACATCAGTCATTACTCGATGTGTTTATTGGTTAACGAGTAATTGACAAATTCGACTCTTAGTCTTCACAAAGGCAAAAAGGTGAGATTGCTACTCCAGATCGATTTCTGGGACTGACATTCACTGAAACTGTGTTCAATAACATGGATCGCCTACTGAATTCTTGACAATCAATCTAAAGCGTGCAGGATAAATTTGGTTGGAAGCCTATTATCTATTTGTAGACGTCCTAATGGGTCAACACACGCATAATATTTCTTATAGTCAATCGAGGTGAAGTCATCCTAGTTTCTCCTTTGTCTCTCCTTTCCTAGGGTAAAAAAATACAAAATAGATTCAAAAGGATGTCCCAAATTTGCTTGCACACATCGGCGTCCTTCAAATATGGGCCTTTGAATCACCAAGATGTAAAACCTCAGGAGTGTAACCCTGACGACATAATCGACTATTTCTGACAGCAAAGGACAGAAGCAATGACCTAAGGTACCCTTGAATGGCATATAAATGCCTTTTCCTCTTTGTGCCATGTTTTATGGACGGACGTAACCACTACAAGTCTAATTTATGTAACAATAGATGTTATGTGAGAGGATTATTGCCCGCCTTAACCTAGTTAAACAACTCAGTGATTTGACGTTGCTCATAAACAACAAAAACGACTGGTTTGGGTATATTTTTCGAGCTTCATGCGCATACGACTTTAATTTTTAGCACTTGTTAGTTTCTCCCGTGTATCAGCAACCTTTTTACGCCGTCTTTCAAACTTCACCAATTTTAGTCACTTCTCTACATCAGTCTTTTTACTTTTCGCCTGCAGCTATTTCCTGATCTTCTCACGTTGTCGTCCCCGGTTACACCGATTTTAATTACTGAGACCTGGCTATTTCCCATATGCTTGATTCAACTATCCCTTGTCTGGCCTTTTATGGTGACTTCCTTGTACGTTTTAAGTCCCGTATACATTTTGGTTGCTAGAAGTGCAACCTAAAATTATGCGATCGTCGAGATTCATGAAGTGTTTATGCTACTACTTCAGTTTGATTTTACTATATTCCTACGACTGGCGGTTGGTTTAGCTTTGTCCGTAAGTTGCTGCAGGCTGAATGTTCTCTTGGGATGCCGCTTTCGCAACTTCATCGTTCAAAATGACTGTATTTATTTTTTATTGTGGCATACTTTTTATATATTCGGGCAATTCTAGTGTAATACGCACATTCTCTCAAAGTACTAAGTGCACTTTGCGATCTGTTTATGCTTCACTCGCCGAGCAATTGGCATCAGTTATGCACAACTATGTCACGTATTGGTATTTGCAAGTAGTATTGACTTACCTTCGCTTTTGCGACAGGCTGTGCTTGACCACTGACCGCACAGTTGGGTGTAGATTTCCCTTGCTTCGCTAGTGCCTGCGAGCAGTCTGCCACATGCCTACTAAGGTTTTGGCTTTCAAAAGCTACACTTTTTATTCGAAGCCAAACAGGGTATTAGCGCATTATGGTATCGCATAGTCACCACAAGTTTTGTAGAATTATCGGTAGGACCTGCCGTTGATTGGGACAAGGTGGTTGACTTCTGTCAGGTGTAGTGCTTGCCTGTCTTCGCCTTTCAACCACCACGACTTACTCACCGTCGTAAAATGTGTTTAAATTGTTATTCACGTCGTCCTTGTAAAGGCTTGCGTTCGAGGATTCACGGGCTCCTCGGACACTCGCTAATATGATTACTGCGTTCCCGCCTTTGCTCTCCGTTGTAATAAAGACCATCTTATGGTGTAGAACTTATTATCTTCTTGTTCTTTCTGATCCTAATTATCCACTTACTTAGTGTCTGTTGACGCTCTACTGAGTTAGCTAAACTTTCAGTTCTTTGCACCTGCGTATGCCTGTTTTTTGAATCCATAAGTGCTCAACATCCTCCCTCATTGTCACAAACTCGGTGAACATAATTTTCCTGCTGCATGCGGTTTGCTCCATTCCTCTTAACTGCCTATTAACCAGTAAGAGTTGCCAGGCAGACTTATGGCGTCGTGTAGGGGCTTCACTTTTAGTCCTAACATGCGCTTTTTATTACCTATGGTGAATGTATGTCTTCCTAATCACTGAACTGAACATCCGTCTTGCCTTGTTTTATTACCGAAAAATGATCTAGTGAATATATTATCCGACTTAGAATGCTTACCTCCCTCCTCATGGAGCGACATGAACCTCGGTGTTGCTATTAATTTGTTTTTTGCCTCTGTTCCTTGACCTTACTACTTTTTTCCAGTCCAACTGATCACCTATTTCCTGTTTTTTATGTTGGCATTCATTTACGAGGTGTCCTGTGTACTGTTTTTTTCACGTTACTTTTGCGTTGCCCGTGGCAAGATAAGCTATCCTCAGATTTATTCGGCCTAGAAACCAAAAGGCTCGGACATCAATTGGGACCGCTGAGGTCGGCGTAAGATCGGCCCGAAGAGTAAACTGAATTTGCGGTATTTCTATCACAGTAATTCTGCACGGGTAACACGTTCTGCGCGCTCTGGGGGTATCCGCTATCTATAGGTCACTAATCGTTGATCCTGGGTTCAACCCGGCGAATTCGCACATCTGGTTGCGTTACTAGTAACTAACTGCCCATTTGTCGCCACGCCAGACACCTGACGGAGCCTTTAATGTTTCGGATATTTAAAACACTAACAGTTGCAGCATACTATAGAGAATTAGAGAACGCCCCCGGGGGCTGGATCGGACCATCAAACCATTACCGAGTAATGAACTAAGAAGGAGCACACATGATTTGCATAGCTTGCATATTAATTAATTAGACTGACTTCGAGAGTTTGATATTGTCCGGCCGCATTGGAAGACGACTATTCGTGACGTTACCAACTTGCCATTTGTAGACGTCTAACTTGGACAGGATAAAAGTTGCAAGGGGTGCAATTGGAGCTGACAGAAAGATTAGTTATAAGCTTTTGTAATGATCGAATGAGCACGCATAATTTGGTTAGAGGGCATTTTTTAGCTTAACGTTTGCTCGACAGTTACTTTGTGGTTCCGGTGACAACATCACTTTGAAGTTTGTATGAATATGGTTGTCTCTACCGAAAAAGAGGCGAGCGTGCTTTTTTAAAATGAGGTGATCACATAATGTAGTCAGGGTTTTAGATACGACCCTCCTGGGAGATCGACCGGAATCTTCAAATATTCCTTGAAGGAGGGCTTATTACTTATGCGGGGCTGTATCACTATTTGGAAATAACGAAACAGGTGGCCTACACTAAATATGGCTGCCAGTAAGGCCAGCGTAGGAACTGAAGGTCGCTTTTGTGTCGTAGTTTTCAGTCTTTGTGTGCAAAAAATCCTTAAAGTTACGTTTAATTATTTTGATGAGGGTATGGTATGTAACTCTCCTAGCTGATTGTTCAAAAATCTACCTTCTTATCTTTTGTAGGTAAGTGTGGTTCATAACGGTTTGCCTGGAGAAAGGAGTTATACGATACGCAGATTTTGACCTTCTCCAGCGTTGTTGACGTCAAAGTTACCCTTGTCTGGCTCAAGGTTGCTAGACTTGGCTTATGGTTCGGATTTGGGTTGAGGTTGCGGCTTGAGTTTTTGGTTCAGGATTAAAGTTAGAGGTTAGGGTTGGGATTTTAAGACTTGGGTTAGGGTTACGGTTGCTCTCAAATTTTCCTTAAAGGCTTACGGACTAAAGGCTTGGGTTACCCATTACAGGCATGCGTATGGTTGACTTTAGAGCTGTTGCTCACTGCAGGTCTCCCAGGAGGGTTACACACCATACCTTTGTTATTATTTTATCTGAGTGGTTCTTTTCAGTTACCTTTGTCATAAAGCCCCCGTTTTATCTTTCGGCGAAACCTCTGTATATGTGTGGACTATCAGTGTGTCAACTGCCGTTATTCTTACTACAGCGGTGCCTCCTGAAAGTTACATGTCTGCACGGACTTTTAGTTCCTCTTGATAGACATTTAGCTCTGCTCCTTTCTCCTATCGAGGCAAGCGCTTTGATTCTCTTTTTACGAGTGTCCTGTGTCATCACCTATCTGGATAATTCCAGCAGTCACAATTGGTCACCTGCCGTACAGCAATTGATTCAAAAATTGAACGCAATTTTATCACCTCCCCAACTTTTCATTGTTCCTTACATTTTCAGGGCGTCCCAGACGCTTGATTATCGACGCTTGCGTAAATCTGCGTTCCCCAAACTAAACTCAGCACAATGGCGATGGATCTTAAGCGACCCTTCCCGGGAATGTCGGTGGTTCCCGTTCCCACCAAACGGAATAAGGCTGATGACGCATTTGCTATGGCGCCCTTTCCGTCAAACCGTCTGTCTATGGGCCACATAATTCCGGCTGGCCTTCCTGGAAGCATGCGTCGCACTTCTAGCCTGCTTAGCCCAAACATGCTACTTACAGGCCATGATGGAGAAGTGTTTTGCTCTAAATTTGTCCCCTGTGAGGGTTGCTACGTCGTCAGTGCAGGCTTCGATCGTCAGATATTCCTGTGGGAAACCTATGGAGAATGCCAGAACATCGCTGTAATGACAGGTATTTTTCTCTTCGTTTGCTCTTTATTTATTCTTTGCTTCGTGCCTTTTCCGCCTCACCTATGTGACCAAGCCTAATCGGTTTTGCTGTTGGTAACATAAATCACTCATACGAAAGTCTTGGACGGAAAGTAATCAGTAGACGATCTGTCAGACAAAAGTGCCATAAAGTCAGAAGTAAGGAAAACCAGCCAACTTTCCCGAAAGTGCGTTTAATCCACAGACCGCTACTTTCCGCATCCACACTTTTGCCAAAATATGCCCACCGACTTCGACGAAAGATCTGAGGCCCGGTAAATTGTCCAAGTTGCCATCTCTGGTTGGCCATCGTGCCACGAAGTTCCGGAGAAATGATTAGCCAACGGTCGTGATAATCCCTCTTCGCCTGCGACTCGAACGCTTGTTTATTCCTGATTGTCTTACAACACGGGGGTGTGACCTCGTAGTCGACTATTTTCAACCTGAACAAGTATTAGTGACATTTTTGCTGGATTGTAATCGCGTGGTTGTATGAGCACCTTCTTGGGTTTATTGCCATGTCGCGTCGGAAATCGCTGTTAGTCACCTTGGGCTAGCGCGCACGGGCATTTTGTCTGACAGTTTAGTTTTAACATGCTTTTCCTGTGTGCCCGAGCAGAGACGATCGTTTTTACTTCTTGAGCCTTACACGTTGGTTGATCTCCTTCTTTCCTGGATGGACGTCTTGCGTCCCTGTCCTGAGGCCTCAACATATCAAATTGTTTTGTAACTTTACAGTATTCCTTTCACCCAGCTGTAAAAAGACGTTCGACCACATACATTATTTGAGTAACGTTTGTTTCTCAGGCGATATCGTTTCGGTAATTGAAAAACCTAGCCGAAGGTTGTCTTCAAGGCTTGTCATTTCTGCCACAAATTGAGGCGCGTTTAAGGGACTCTGTCAGTATTCTGTGAGTTTCGTGATAGATATCAGATGTTGCTTAGAATCATCGACCTCCATTATCGTTCATAATATTTGGAGGGAGAACTTCCAAATTCATTGCATTGGCGTTCTCATCGTTCACTGAGCGCCCGGCCCACTTCTCACAATTGAATATGTCTTGAATGCTGCACTTAGATGGAACCGTTGCAACCTAACCATCAGCCCAGGATGACGAAGACAGACTGCCAAAACATTGGCCTCCGTTTCAAAAGGCATACTAGTTACAAGGGCCTCTGTTGTCCTCATTCCATGCCTGTTTGCTAGATCCACTTTGACTATAGAGCTCTAATTTTGTCGGTAATCGATTTGTATATGAGAGGACGACGGCCACAACATTTGCGACAGTTTTCTACCGGCTTCTACAATCCGGTCGAGGGTCATCGTGTTGTAACAGTTCTTATCATTCAGAATACCTGCAGTTGTCGTCTAGTATTAAACTTAACTACCAAATTACGCTGTGTCCTACACATCCACCTTTTATCTTCTTTCAGGGCACGGAGGAGCCATTCTCGATCTCGCAATCTCCTCGGATGGAGAGTTGCTGTACAGTGCGAGCTCCGATAAAACTCTGGCCATATGGGACTTGGAGACCTGTCAGCGAGTAAAGCGCATTAGAGGCCACCAAAACATTGTAAATAGCGTAGACATCGCTCGGCGTGGACCGCAGCTCATCTGCTCCGGCTCCGATGACGGAACTGTTCGCCTGTGGGATCGGCGAGTAAAGAAGGAGGTCCAGAACTTCCAAAATACTTATCAGGTAAGTTGCGTGTCAGTGTTGCCACTTTTGTTGACTGTTCCAGTCTCATCTTCATCATTATCATTAGCGTCCGGACCCCGATCTGCATGGAATCAATCCAAATTTTTACTCGCTCCCGAACCCCTGCGTGAAGTCGACCGCTTGCTCCGCCTCACCCCTGGGGAGTTGCGCTTATGGATTGAAAGTAGCACCGCATATTTATCTAGAGCAGCCTGGTACCCATTAAACGTCGCCAACATATTTTTTTAGAAAACAGACCGGATCGACTTCATGCATGATTGTTAGTGGTGGCCTTTCTTGCTCTGTCTACCACTGACATCCAGATGCTGACTGCTTCATGGTCGCCTAAAGGCACTTGCAAACGTCTACTCGACATCCCACCTCTAGTCTTCCCCGTATTTTACCTATGTCTTCCGCTGTCGATTGTTGCGTGTTGTAATGATTTGGGTTTCCTTCCGCATGGTCCCATTGCCAACCCTATATTACCAACTCGTGCCTGATAGCCTCTAACATGCGCCACATCCGCTTCTTCTTTGCCACATACGCAGCTATGATTTGGACAACAGATAACAATGATGGTAGGGGGCGCTCACCGATCGTTCTTACAGAACTCACTCGTTCCGTTGTGCCTTATGGACTCTCTCTCGAGCCCAACCAGCAGCCGCTCAGCGGCGCATGATATAGACAGAAGGGTGACGGGCTCGTGGCTCAGTGGTTAGAGGCATGGACTTCTAACAAACAGGTCGCGAGTTCGAGCCTCGGGTGTGCCACACTTCGGGGTTGGGTATGACTGGCTGGCGACGGCTAATAAGCCAAAAATGGCCATTTCAGTCTCCCTTGTCTTTGTCGGTAATATCATTCTGCAGATAACAATGAAGCCAATCCCTCACCGTTTCAGCCAATGCGTATGTTGTTCGCGAGGATCATGACCGTTTAACCTCTTTTATTTCCTGCCGAGTACATTGAGTTTTCAGGATAATATCTGTGCTATCGCTGTTGTTACCTGGCTTCGGCGTTCGATGAATAGCACACGTGTCTCTAGTTCGTGTCTCTTTGTTACGGGAAGTCGCAGGGAGTAAATGAGCCACGCATACAGCCGCTCCCTATCCTCATCTCTCAGTCACGCTGCAGGCCGCCTTATCAATTAGGCGTTGATGTCGTGTTATTCAACAGCCGTCCCCTTCGACGTCCCTGTGCGCTGACGTGTCATTTAGGAGCTGCAAAATACAGCGTCCGGAAAAGCTACCAACATCAAGCAATTAGCAGACTCCAGCGACAATCCCCTGTCCCACATGCATATGTCTGCCCGCACTCAATTTCGAGGGACTGAAATGTTGTAGCTCACTTGCCGACTAAAAAGCTGAGCGACGACACCTCTGTAACTTCTTGGGGACCGGCAGACACCCAAGCCGAACGAAGAGGTAATGGCCAAAAGATCAGTTTAGGAGGTCATCCCCTACGTTGGTGCAGCCTCCAAGACGGTCTCTCAACTGCAGCAACCCATTGAAGTAGCCACGACTCCTCGCTGTGTGATGCAACTTAAGGGCACGCCACCGCCTGCCTAGATCTCAACAGTTGCCAATAAAGTATGTTGCAATGATGGCAAGTGCAATCAGGTCAGGAGGACCGGGTGAAAATTGCAGACTCGCCAGCACGAGCACAGATTGACAACAAGAGTATCGTATCCCCCCTTCCAACTCGCAATCACATGGAGAAGGCTGGCCACACGTTGACCTTCAGGAAGAGACTATCATAGGCCAAACCAACTCATAGATTGAACGACCCATATTTGTTATGACCCGCCTGGTACTTGAAATCCCGTGGAGCGTATACGCACTTGACCCTGGCCCCCAATAACACAGCAGCAGTCAAAGAAAGCACGGCTGGCCACGGAAAGTGTATTAGCAAAACACTGCAAGTCGCGACTAGCTAAAAGTGACGCATATTTATAACACCCTACCTTCGTTCGCCGGCATTCGGCCCAATGACCTTCGGGAAGAGGGGAGTAGCCAATGGGAAGGCGCCGGATTGAGATAACAGCACTGTAGAGAGAACAAACGCACGTGATCTCCAGCTATCGGTTGGCTCTTGTTTTGGGAGTGTAGGCACTCCCAACAATATTAGAGACAATACTTTCTGATGTCGGTTTCGCCAGCAGGCCCACCGACCTCCTCCAGCTTACACAATCTCGCATCCGCGACTAGGCAAAGACGAGGACTAGACGGTAGCAGTTAACATGAGGAAATCGACCAGAGCCAGAGAACTAGCTGATCAGATGAGGAAGCAAAGTAACCACCACAGACTCCCGACTACCCTTTACCATGGTGATGACTGACAGTGTTAGAAGTTCTTGACCTCGCCAGGCAATAAAAGAATGTAGAAATCGACCACTTCAGGGCTGACTAATTCAGTAAGCCATTTTTAATTTCTATTCGAAGTCCGCGAAATGTCAGCAGTGAAAAATTTCCTGCAAGCCATTCCTTATTTTCAAATTACCTCTAAACTGTTACAATTTTCTCCTGCCTCCTTTTGCTCTAGGTTCTATCGGTCACCTTTAGTGACACCGCGGAAATGATTTTCTCCGGCGGAATCGACAACATCGTGAAGGGCTGGGACCTCCGAAAGCTAGATATCAGCATGCGACTAAACGGCCACACTGACACTGTGACCGCACTCTCGCTCTCCCCTGACGGTAACCACCTCCTCTCCAATGCCATGGACAACACCCTCAGGATGTGGGATGTACGCCCCTACGCTCCCGCAGAACGTTGCACACGGGTAGGCCTTCTTTTCGGCTGTAAAGTCATTTGCGTTCTTCATTCGCCTGTCCTGAGGTCAACGTAGCAGGAACGAATCCCGGCTACTCGGGGCCTGGAGGCAACGGCTGTGCTCAGCACCTAGGCTACACCGAAGCGGCTCCAACTGCGGCTGAAAGGCCGCGTTGAGACGCTGACTTAAGGGCACCGACCCTGTTGTGACGCCGCTAGTGATGCTGTCAAGCAAATTGCACAAAAACGACAGTGTAGGGACGCACTGGGAACCTTAGTTAAGCACTTGGAGTCCAACCGAGAGACCTGGGAAGCCTGTGCGCAAGTCAGACATGGTTGTTGCGCTACCATGAAAACGCGAGCTGTAATAGGCAGTATGTTATTACCGACAAAGACAAGGGGGACTGGAATGGCCATTTCTGACTTATTAGCCGTCGTCAGGTAGTCATACCCAACCCCGGAGTGTGCAGCACATGGGCCTCGGACTCGCGACCTGTTGGTTAGAAGTCCAACGCCTCTAACCACTGGGCCACGGGCCCGTTGTCCTGTCGAAGGCTGCTGACGAAATATCAAACGCCAAAGACAGCACTATCGCTAACCAACTCTTAGGCCCAGTCAGCGCACCTGGATTGGTTCCGTTAGAAGCTCGCAGGTCCAAGGCAGTGCCAACACGATCAGTCCCCTTCCCACATCATTGACAGTTCGACCATCGGTTTCGATGATGTCCACCGTGTGCCCCACAGTTGCAGCAGCAATGGGAGCAGGGACGGTGACTTACGCAGGGGTTTATAGTGCCGGTAAACTTGCGTAGCATCTACCTACACTCTCTCCTCCTCCCCCGCCTGGACCCGGTGTCAAGACAGAGTCAAGAAGACCGGAGACGAGGGAGGCCGCAGGTGGATGGCTCGGACGGATCCTCACCTTGGCGTTCCACCACACCCCC
>CACRXP010001429.1:31918-50394 GCA_902702965.1 Spirometra erinaceieuropaei | reverse complement strand
AGGTGTAGCCGGCACCTACCTCCTCCAGTTGGCCTTGTTCGGAGAAACGGGTCTCGCTGAGTGCGGCGATGTCCACCTTGTAGCGCGCCAGTTCTCGTGCCACTAGCGCCGTCCTCCGCTCCGGTCGGTTGCTCCTCGGATAGTCTAAAAGGGAACGAACATTCCAGGCTGCCAGAGTGAGCGCGCTCACCCTGCCAGTCTGGTGACAACGAGTGGGGCGACGGGAAGGAGATGGTGAAGATGACGAAGGAGAAGAATAGGCAGAAGAATAGACGGAGGTAGAGGAAGAAGAGGTAGGATGAGGAGAATGAGTATGATTGTTGTTCTTGTTATTGGTATTGTTGTTGTTTCGATTTTGATTGTTTCGACCATGTTTAGACGTCTGCGGCCCTGGCTAGCCTGGAGACGGCGTGGTACCCAGCAATGTTTAGGTCACCTTTTCTAGGCCCTTCCCCTCGTGGGGGCTGGCAGTGCCATCCCTGAATAGGGCTGCCATGTGCCGTTATGGCACGGCCGAACTCCACTATGGGACCACGACTTCGGGTTGTAGTGGAGAGCGACTCGAATTCGCCGTAAGCCGCGGTCTCCGTCGGCGAAGGTGGGCGCGTCAAGGCGGTGTCGATGTGGAGATCCATCCCGTCACCGGCTGTCGAGCGACGTGCAGAGACGAACCACGTCACGACGGTGCCGACGCAAGGTTCCATCCGAGCTTCCATCCAGCGGAATCCGCAAACCCTGTGCACACGGCACAGCGCACAGGGCCCCCTCACCTGGTTTAGCCCGCCGGTCGAGACGGTTGCCCGGGGTGTGGCCGCTGAGCAGAGCCCAGCTACGTGGAGCCACAGGTGAGAGTTGAGTGCCAGCAAGTGGACGCTAGGCGCAGTCTCACCTGCAAGCAAGTGAGCGACCACCACGACCATTACGTGAACCCACCGCTGACACCCCTACACCCCCCCCCACATCATTACCGCCGTGATTTAAGACATCCTTCCGACCTGCTCTAACTGTACCAGCACTCTCCAGTCCCGCATTCACCTTAGCGCGAACGCCGCCAAGATGCAGAGAACAACGCCGGCAGTTTGGATACGGGGCCAAAATCATCCCCACCACATCTCATGTCCGAATCGCCTGTCGAGTTAGTCAACCACCGGCAAATTCATCGTAGTGCGATAAAAGAGCTAGTGCCGGGTGACCCGACCAACGCCCACCATGTCTACCTTTCGTATTCACACTGTCCCAACACGTCCATACATTGGATTGGCATGTTCGGTCATATGCGCCTTCACGAAAGCAGTCACTAAAACCGCAGTCCAACCCTATTTCCACCCCCTCCCCTCCCCGGTCCCTGCATCATCACTCCCCACGTGCATACCCAGACAGTGCAGGTGTTTACTCACTCACATTCTTATAAGCGACCACGCTTGGCATCACATCGTCCATCACTCAAGCAATCTAATTTACCGGCACCGTACGTGATCATGCACATATTTCAGTTCTGTAAGATATACCTTTTTATGAAGTCCAGTTCACGTAGTTAGGGGTAGCACGTGTATGGCACGCGTAGGCAGTCAATTCACGTGCAAGCCACCGTCAGTGCTCTCACTCTGCCGTGGAGCACACGGCGGACATCGCCGGTCGGACTGTCACCCCACGTAAACCGCCGAGCCCGCACCTTCCCCCTATAGTCTAAGTGGAAGGAGTAAATCAATGTGGAGTATGCCTTACTGTGGGCTTAGTTTGCGCGCAAGTCGGCACTATGTCCTCTCTGTTACGGTGGTAGCCTTTGTCACTTTCGATGAAGACCGGCAGTTCCCGGTCCACGGTATATGTTTAAGCTGTGAAAGCTAGTCCATTTGCGATGTCTGGGGTGGAGTCCACCAGGCGTTCTACTCTGCGGAGGGCTGCTCAGATCTAAAAACGAACGGACCTGCGGGGTTGCTGCAGTAGGAGAGACTCATCAATACCTTCACCTTAAAATACATTTAAACATGCCTTTCTGGTGTATTTACGGTGATTGTTGTGTTGGTTCTGTCCCTGAGCATTTCTTCTATCCCAACTATGTTGCTGTTTTCTTCTCTTGGTATTCTACACGTCTGCCCTTCTCTCACCACTTCATTTAGATAGGCTCACCTGCGTTGCCGGTTTACTGTTTTTTTCTTACTGCATGCAGGGACTCAGCCATTTCTGTGGTATTGATCCACCCCATCACTTGTTTTCCCCACCGTCCCCCCTCCCCCCAGATATTCACCGGGCACATGCACACTTTTGAGAAGAATCTGCTGCGATGTGCCTGGTCGCCGGATGGCCGACGAGTGACCTGCGGCAGCGGAGACCGCTTCGTCTACGTCTGGGACACCAACAGTCGCCACTTGATTTACAAGCTGCCCGGACACTCGGCTTCCGTGAATGAGACCGCCTTCCACCCTCTGGAACCCATCCTGTTATCCTGTGGCAGCGATAAAAAGATTTACCTCGGGGAGGTCGAATTGTGAATAAAGCTTTGCCAATTTGCTCACTAAAACTCGGAGTTCTCGTGTTTATGATGGAGAGCTCAAGTAGGGGCCGCCCTCGATCATAAATTGGTTTGGCCGTTGTTCGAAAATCATTATTATTTATGTCTATTTGTCGTTTGTAAGACCCAACTGCTCGTTCGAGCATTGGGGTACTCCGTGGATTGTGTCCCATTGGCCTCGCCAACCTCCCCCCCCCCCTCTTTGGACCACTTTTTGTCAGCAAAAACAGGTTAACTTATCGAACCACGTTGCCAGATATTTTACAATACTGTGCACGCTTTCCATGTGTGAGGAGCCACCGAAAATGTGCAAACCTAGCATGATACTTTCTGAAGCTTCCTGTCTAGACCCATGTTTCCAGCAGATACTACTGGGTGGAGACCTGCAAACTTGTGTTTGAGTATTGGGCTCACATGGGACTCCTTAGACGGGTAGGGAACAAAAGTGTATCCGCAGCTTCTGGAAATATGCCATTTAACTGCAAGTTCCATCCACTGGCAGCCGTCGTTTGAAGTCCATGCCGGCGTCATGGGCGTTAGTAAAGACTCTTTACTTATCATTCGACAGTCAGCCTCTTTTTCGGTGTTGTCTTTAAAAGTTTAAATGTTTTGTGGTCCGAAAGTTATGTGGCAATGATTGCTATTTAATGTTTTGAGGTGCTGAACGGTACCCAACCAGGAAGACCTCAAGTTCAAAGAAAACGCCCTCATGTCTGCTTTATTTGGGCGATATGTCGATGCTCCGAATGGGAAGGTCGGTAGTTGTCGGCGCAGAGATCAAAAATTTCGCGAATTCTTGTAGGCAAGGACAGGCTGTGTAAGGAAGTTTTCTCATGAAAAACAGACAAACTGTCGCTTTCCCTCCATGTCGCCTAATTTAATTAGGATATTTTAAACTCTTGATTGTTATATGTTAAGGGCGTTAGTCGGATTAATATTTGAGATGTGGGTTATCACCTACTGGTTGCAACTAGAATTTCAGTACAAATAGACGAAAAACATGAGAAGTCAGCCCTCTTGTGATGAAAGGTGACGGGAAATGGCCAGGTCGGTTTGGGCAGGCGCAAAATAAGAAATAAGGAATCTCGATGCAGATAACGATAACCGCGGTTACTAAATAATAGGTCCTCCTAACAGTACTTACGGGGAGTCGATCACCGTCCAACCCGGCAAAATTCCTGAGTATGCATCTTTTAGCTCCATATTTGTTCCGATCAGTGGAAATATGTCAAGAAATTCAGAAAAAGAACACTAGAAGCCTGTAGAATGAATGTTGGAACTTTTCAGGTGGGTGGACGATCGTAAATATTGGCAATACCGGTAGATAGTGCGTAGTGCAGTAGACAGTTAAGGCACAAGCCACTGAGAAATTAGTACGATTTCGTTTGGCATCAAGGCCGATGTAAGTGTTAGCAGTTATGCGCAATGACATAGAGGCAGTATACAAATTCCATAAAAAAACGTTACTGGAACACTTTCAGTAGTACTTGTACCGAACAGTAATAAATTTCGCCATAAGGCGTCAAGGCTACGTCGGTAGGGAAGTAGGCCGATGTTATTTGTGCGCCGAATTCATCGTGACAGGCAATGCAATATGGGTTCAGCACCCCTTCATGAACGTCTACAGATGCTGACATAGTGGCATCTGCAGGCAGAGCATTTCAGGCTTCAACCACTTCGTTGGCGAGGCGAAACCCCCGCGTATCCAATCTAGCACCAATCACACGTGTCTTGCATGGATGTCCTAGCAAGTTCGTCGTGGTCGCCAATTCGAAGTCACAGCACAAGACAGTAATCTTGATGCCGGATGAATGCATGAAAGGACCCCTACGGGTCTTGAATAAAATTGTTATTATTACCAGGTCACCTCGTACCTCTCCGTAACTAGCTGCACAAAGATCGAGATCTGAAAATCATGTTTCTTGAGGTGGCGAGCCCTGTCCTTCTGCCATTTTGATTGCACGCCTTTGAACTTCCTTGAGCACACTAAGGTCCTTAACGGCCTACGGTCTCCAAACTTGGAAGCGAACTCCAGCCGCGGCCGCACAAAAGTCCGAGAGGCTTAAGCGAAACAGTCTTCAGCGAAGGTACAGAACGCCCGCTAGTCAAGGTACAAGGCTGGCATTGCAGAATCAACTACCTTTGCTCAGTTCAGCGATGGTTTGTATGAAGTCATGATCTACGAACCCAAGTTTTTCTAAGCGTCCACTTCTTGTAATGGCATGTCTTTCAGTTAATAAGTCCTGTGATTCGAAGATCGGGTTCTACCGACTAGCAGGACGTTGTACTTGTTCACTTTGGATCGCAAGTGCCGGTGATTTGGCCATTACTCGACTCGATTTAGGCCTGCATCAGATCATTTGTGGATGATGTTCCAAAACTTGATACCAGTCGCAGACACGGCGACGTCACGGTCCAGTTCACTGAGGCATTTACATATACATATATGTTATAAATAGAACAAAAGTGGAGTCATAGAGAATACCACTCCTAACCGCCGATCCCGCTTAACGATGATAACTCGAGAGAGCGGCCTCGTATTCATCTTAGGAGGTTATCTCTTACGCCTGTTTAGTTTGTGCAAGAGGCGCTGGCGTGGTACATCATCGAATGTCTTTTTAAAGTGCATGTGGACTGCATGCCTCTTATTCCCTCTGTCAACTGACTGAGTCCAGCCTTCTAGGCAGTAGAGGCAGTTTGTCGAGTAAGATCGGTCTCCGTGGAATCCATGCTGGGCATCAGAGTAGATTCTGTTGTTCTAGATAACACATCAACTCCTGTATAATCATTTTTTTCATAGTTTTGCAGCAGATCTAAGAGAGGCTGGTTGGTCTTTAATTTTCTGAGGAAGCCCTGCTGTCGTCCTGGTGCAGTGGTGTAGTCCAGGCAGATTTCCAATAGCCGATTCGAGCGAGGCTCGGAAAAGCATGGAGAACGGCTTGATTAGTTTGTCGGCGAGCCCTTTCAGTGATTTCGCCCGTACGTCACCTGTGCCTGAAGATTTCGACCCCTTCTGTGTCAGTGGCTCTTTATGAACAGTCGCTTTGACGAAAAGGGTATAGTTTCAATCGCCAAACTTTCTCCTTAGTCAGAGTCAGAGGAAGTAATTTCGGTTTCTCTTTTGAAAACTGACTTTAGTAATTGTGAAATACTGTCTGCTTTGGCTACATTATCACTGATTGCTATGTGCTCCTTAGGCTTCAGCACAGGTGTAGAATCTCTGTTTCACGTGTTTCGTTCTATCTAACCATCGAATCACTTTGGATCCTCCATGGCATGGTTTGGCAGATCTATTTAGAAGTCTTTCCATCTTCCGTGGACGAGCCTCTTGACTAGGTTTTTCTGAACTTTGCATGATTTTAAGGATACAAGTTTTCTATCAGCCTCACCTTTTGCCCCTTCTCCTTTCAAAGGCTACATCCGCCATTAGAGTCTGTTGCTAAACCTCTTCCGTGAAATCGGACAGCGGTTTCTGAAGAACATGTGTAATAACCCACTGAATTATTTCCAGCCTTCGACCATGTTTTATGAAAACTGATTACCAGCTTAGTTTGTCTACTTCAGCCTTTATTGAACTCACCGCGCCGAATACTTCTTCTAAATCGGACGGCTTCTCTAACAGTGAAGTTAATTAATATCCTCGAAAAGTAGGATACGGCCGTCTCGGCTTAGGGCAGGTAGACATTTCACTTCATCAACGCTGTCCAACGATTCGTGAGCATCATATTCAGACTGTTTGCCTGTTGACGCTCGCGCACCCTCGAGGGAAGGGAAACGTGCCGAGTTAGCTATAACTTGAATGTCATGACCAGTATATCCCTATAAAAAAAATAGCTCTCACTAATCGCGGCTACCGAACTCCAGCAAATAAATGCTGCCTTAAAATCAACAATGATCAAAATCTCAAGCAGTATAGCAAGTCTCTTTAACCCTCTGGCAGACGAGTATTCGTCTCAGAGTCAGTTCTTAACGGTCAGAAGACTGGCACGACTTCAAGGCTTTGCAATCTCAATGTCTGTATGTTGAGTCAGATATTTTCGGTGTTGCATGCGAACTCTTCTCTTTTTAATACATAAGAAGTTCATGTTTTGCGTGCTTGAGAACTCCTCCCTAGTGTCATCTTCTGCCTCCCAGAATCAAGTGAAATTCAAGTAGCCCAAATTCGCAATCGTCCATACTTTAGACAACCGGATTTTTATGAACGATACGACATCTGGGGAGGGATCACAGATGTGGGCTTTGAGTTAGTCGGACTTAAATAGTAGGCTCTGTGTGTTGGTAAATTAAACTGGTTGATTGATATGAGACGTCGTAGAAGTTATGCCACTATCTGATGGTGTGACGTGGCTGGGTCCAGCATCCCTGTGTTCATTGTGTTCCGGTAGGACACTGACATGTTCGAGTGCTTGTTTTGTTTGTTTACGACCACCTCTCCCAGCTGCTTTTGTAGTTTTGCTTTGTTGATAACGAGGGTCATAATGAGAAACACTCGTTAGAGGTTCCTCTCAAGGGGAACGGTGTACGGGGTATTTTGTTTATGCTTAGTGTCTTAGCTCTGAGATTTGAGTCTCTGCATTGGTGCTGAGTCAGGGCTTTTAAATGATTTTAATTTCGGGCCTCGTTGTTTAATTCAGGATTTTTTAGTATTATTTCAGTTTGGGTATGCGTATAGACTGTTACTAAAACTGATTTATACTTCATTACTGATTTAGATCTTTTAGCGGACTGTATGAGGAAGTTGGGCCCTAACGAACGATGATTTATGGCTTGTTGGTTTTGGACCAATCCCCTGAGAATAATTATGTTGAGTCAACTTCTCAATTTAACAGCGACTTCGGGTGCTACCAAATGTATTTGGTAATCCTGGTAGGCTGTCCGGCCAAATTATCAGCACACCATAATTTGTCAAGTGGAATACATGGTCACTGGAACAAGACCTTTATTGGTCTGATGTCTCGGAATCCTACTCGAACTCGCCATCAGAGACGATAGCACATACTGCATAATGGGTTGCGGTATTTGTAGAATTCAGTTACCACGCTGCCGCACACCTATGGAAATCCACAGCTCCTCCTTCATCAGAGATTGTTGCACTTGGTGTGTTGGCTGTTCGATAGTCAACATTCGCGTCATTACCCGTTGCAGTTCCATCACGGGCGTTGGATTTTGATGTGGCAGTCGCTCGACCACCTGATCCTTCGACCCTGGCGTTGGGAGTAGTGTACATCTGTGTGCTCTCACGTGGTTAATTACGCCGCTGGGCGAAGTCTCGCCATCGAATATGGAAGGAGAAGGTCGAATTCGTATGGTCATCTGGCGAGTCGTAGGTCATAGAGGCTAAAATGCGACGTTAAGTAATTTCTCTGAATCGGCGATTTTGCTCAGTTTGCTAGATATATAACTACCTGTATTGGGTCTAAATGAACACTCCAATTTACGGTTTTGTTTATTGGACGCAAATCTATCGGGTGCGGACAAACAGGATGTGAGTGAGGTAATCAAACAACAGCCGAACCATCACCGCTGTCTTTAAGAGCTTCTCCATGCGGTCTCCATGTTTCCCTAAACCCGTGTAAGATCCGAACAGTCCACAGCATTTGTGTAAAAATCGGATATCTAATGCGGTGGGATGGGCAGGTCATATAAGGCATGTACAGATGGGCTGTCTGTATCTTGAAGAAGGAGACACGATCGATGGGATAAGAGCTTTATTAGCCCGACGTTTTGGATTCCCGCTCGAACCCATCATCAGAGACAAAAGTAGATACGGGTGGTTCATGCACAAGAGGCTGCAGTTTTTATAGGATGCAGTCGTCATGCTACCGCATACCTATGAATATTCACGGCCCCTCCCTCTTTATCAGGGATCGTTGCATTTCGTGTGCTCGCAATTTGATTGCTGACATTCGCGTCGTTACTTGCTTCAATTTCATCACGTGTGTTGGATGTTGGAATGATAATTGCTCAATCATCTGACCCACCGACCCTGGCGTGAGGAGCAGTGCACGTCTGTGCGCTCCCGCATTGTTAATTACCCCGTTGGACGAAGTCTCGGCATCGAATATGCAATGAGAAGGTCATTGTACTTACTGATTGGGGACCAGTGAACCATGACTCAAACAACTCGCGACTCATGCGGTTGCATTACTAGCGAGAATATCGGCCTTCTCGTAGTTGAATATGTAGCCGAATCTCACTGACTGAGCCTCAGTTTCAGCCTGGCGTCATTTCTTTGCACTGCTGCTACGTGTTGGACCATTCGCTTTCGGTGCAATCTTCCAGTTTCTCCGACTTATTTATAATAATAATAATAATATTACTAATAATTTTTATTTAATGCCAGTTTACAGGCACTGTCAGGGAAGCATTAAACATATATCCGACCAGCAGTGAAAAAACCTGCTGTGGGAAAGGAATAAAAATGTAACTGATGGTTTTCATGGTTCGGAGGGCTCAGGAGAAAAAAAACTGCTGGATAATATCGGTCAATAATATCGGATAATATTAGTCACCAATTTCTTTCATGAAGTTGGCGCTAGTGCAGCCAGAAGCGCCGAAGAACATCTGTCGCTGTTGGCCAAAGAAATCGTCCCTGTTGAGACCGGCCATAGTGGTCAGAGACCACAAACGCCATCACTACGGTGGAGTCGATCAGAGGTTTCAGAACCCAAAATTTGTGGGAGCTTTTCACAAACTCTCGACCGTTAAGAAGGGACGGGTTGCACGGTATCGGAGATTATCAGACGCCGATTCCTTTCATGAGGTTGGGGATAGTCAAAATAGAGGCGCCGAGGAGCAGCTGTCGCTATTGGTCAAAGAAATTTTTCCTGGTGAGACCAGCCATACTGTTCAGAGACCACAAACGCCATCGCTACGGTACAGTCAATCAGTGGATTCGGCCCCAAAATTTGCGAGAGCTTTTCTGAATGCAAAAATCGAGTAATAGTTCACTTATATAAAGGACAATATTGCAGAGTTTTAACATTCATGGATAGTTTATTGCAAATAGCGATTTCATTTACAGAAAAAAAAACCGACGATATTTAACAGTACGCGCTTTGTCTGCATCTGCATCAAATCAGATAAACGGCTTGAAACGCTTTTTGTTAAGCAGTGGGTATTTCGGTTTCTCCATTTGACGCCTGATATTTGCCTCCGGTTTGTGCACAACTACAACCCCAAGTTGCGTGAGAAGACGGTCAACAGCTTTCAAAACGTTTTTGCGTACAGAAGCCCTCGCCAAAATTTGGGATCCGTGTGACTTGCCCTTTCATTTCGTTTGCGTGTGCACCGGTTGAGGAAGTTGCGCGGATAGTCACTGGCTTTCAGTACCCGCCGAAGTTATTGCAGTTCGGCAATCAACACGCTAATAGAGCGCCCTAGCCTAGATCGGGTGATTACTGTTGAAGTCCAGCACTTCGCCGTATTTGTCGTTTTCCTAAACATTTCGGTTTTAGGCCATCACAATATTTGCAGCATACAAGGCCATACATGAAGGTCATCTGGTTGTTTTTCCGCTCCTCTATCGTAAGCTGTACTTCTGAGAAGACGGCGTTGAGATCCCGGTCGATAAGGACGAAGGTATCATCCACATACCGGACTCAGAACTTTTGCCTGTGGTGTTTGAAGACTAGCTTCTTTAACCGTCACAGGGCCTCCTCGGCGATGAGTCCCGAAATCGCGAACCCATTTGTTCCTCTCAACTGCTGTAGATTGTTCCGCCGAAAGTGAAGTATATCTTCAGGCCGAGTCTTGAGAACTGAAGGACTTGGGTGTGTCCAAGACGATGCTCCGTTCCATCGTACTCGCTTTTTAGAAGCCGATCGCTGGTCTCGATCGTCATATCCTGTGGAATCGAGGTAAAAGGAAACATATCACCGAAAGATACCATGATCTCATTTGGAAGTAGTCTTGCCCCTTTAAGTTTCCCCACGATTTACTCTGATGAGGAGACCATAGTGTCTGACTTAGAGTCAGGAAATCGAAACGCTGGAACAGCTGCTTTGCCAGTCCGTACATTGGAGTACCTTTGAGCCGCACAGAGGATCGGAGAAGAGCTCGCTATTTGTGCACCTTAGGGAGGCTAACGAATCGAGACAAGTCCGTATCTTAAGGTCTCACCATGTGTCTGTCGGTCAGTGTTATTGCACCTGAGTTCTCCATCGCCAACGGCGTAGCCTTGATTTCATGTGTTGAGGTTTTCACAAGGGTGGTTGCACATGGAACATGGAACTGTCGGTCCTTCAGTTAACCCTCGGTTTTTTGAAGGGTGGTCTGTCCTGTCTAATACAACTGTGGAACGACCCTTGACCGCTGGCACGATGGCCTTGTCGTTGTCGGCCTTGAAATCTCTAAGCTTATTACGCTCGACCTTGTAAAGCACTGTCTGCGGCCTGTGCGCCATTTGGAGAGACGACGCTTGGTGTCAGATGAGGCTCCTAGTCTCCGTCATTGCTTCCGTCCGACTAAGAATTGATTCCACCGCTACAATAATGTTAACCGGTTTGGCGTCAGCCGTGTTGAATGAAGCTTCGTGTCGTAGAGCTTGCGTCCGATCCTTCGCCAGTTCCTTTGACGAAAATTTGTGCACTAGTTTGTCGTTTTTGGGCGACGTTGGACTGGGTAGCTTTCGGAATTTGTTCTCCGATGCTGCTTCATATATTGCCCGCTGTTCGCGGGCTCATGCAGCCAACCTATGCAAGGGCAAATATGTACTGATTTTGTCCATGAACTCGCAACATCTGGTCTTTTCTTCGTCAGTCCCCTGATGGTGCTCACGGGGTCTCACGTGGCAATCTTTGGGGAGCACCCGGGCCATTCTGCCGCCATATTGAAATACTACTCGTCTGGCCAAATCCTTTTCGACCGGAGGATTTTATGAAGCGTATTGCGGACACATACTATTGTCGAGACACTTGTGCAGAAACCGGATCTGCGCACGCGTAGAGGTCTCTCTATAGGCGAGGGTTTCCTATCACCGAGACGATTGGGGCGCATCGCGCCCAAATACATTGCTAAGAGAAGCGAAGAGACAAGTCCCAGGAAGCAGTCGTGAAGGAGGCACTGTCGAAAGTTGTGTGGTCGACAAGATAAAGATTCCCAATCAAAAGTCAGGGAAGACGGTTTGAGTTGGACAAACTTTACTGCTTGGAAAGCGTGTACACAAAGGCTGTGTGGGCAGTCGCCGCAAGCGCGCTCCAAGCAAGCTGTTGTCTGCGTCCGCCCTCGAGGTGTTGTCAGCGCGTGTGTGCGCCCTTCGTTGTCTCCACATCCGCCAGCCAATCAGAGTGGGGACAGCGTTGATTGGCTTCGAGCACTTGCGCATCCCAGCAGCGTCTCGACACGGAGTGTGAGGCGGACAGGACGGCAGCGTGACAAAGGCGGAGGGTGAGGAGACGAGAACCGCCACAGCACTATCGCTGGAAGAAGAGTTTTTCTCGCCTAACGTCTCGAATTTCTGCCCGAATCCATCATCAGAGAAAATAGCAGATACAGGCTTTTCATGCGCAAGGGACCACAGTATTTTTAGAATGCAGTCGCCATGTAATCGAATACCTACGAAAACTCAAGGCTCTCCCCTTCATCAGGCGAATAATGTTCGTGTTCCAGCGAACATGTCTCCTGTCTCGCGACTATTTCCTGTGGTTCCTCTCTTGACTTTTACTGACACCCTACTTCCTAGACTGGACTCATTTCTTCCTAAGTTCTGATGTAAATGTTTGCGCCGTAAACTGTAAACAGTTTTGGACCCGCTTATATCTCGTTCCCTCCGGAAAGAAAACCAGTAATGCTGAGGATCAGGTTATCCTCCCATTACATTGTCGCCGTAGGTTGAGCAGGCTCTCTTGTCGATTTCATTTGAGGAAAGACGTCTCCGTTCTACTTCTGATTTGCCATATTTTTGAGCGAGCTGAGAGACTGCCCAGAGAAAAATAACTAGCCGGATAGATCAGATTTGCCGAAAATCGCTCGCTAAATGTCGCGAAACTTTTTCTCGAAACGTAAGAGCTTATAAAAACGCAACATCCCTCCCTCTGAGACGCTCTTGGGAATCCTGTAGCGGACGTCAAGCTGACCTCTAATAATTTTAATGTCTTCATGTGAAGGATGTTTATTAAAAACTCGACTGTTTCGCATCCGAGCATCCTATCTTGGACCGGGACCGTTCTCAAAACTATGACTTTCATCCTCTGGGACGTAACTGTAGCGATTCGGCTTTTTCGTCTATTTAATAGTCTTCGACTTCATAGTATCCCAGTTAGCATTTAAAAGGCCGGTGTTAAGGAGGTTTTCCGTCCCTCCTGTGCAAGATATTTAATCTCAATCTGGAAAGTGAAACCTTCCTCCCATTGAGGAAACAATCGCACATCCCGCTCATCATCAAGCTCGGCCGATCTACTTCATTTGACTATTTTCGACCAATAAACACCCTCGCAGCAGTTTCGAAAATCTTACAGACATTTATAAAGGGTAAGATTGTGTGCCACTTAACAGAAAATAACTTGCCGAGTGCTGCTCAGCATCGATTCCTCAAAACTCGGTCTTGTGACACCTGTCAGTTCCCTTTCTTTGATCATGTGCTCCAATCTAGGGACAACGGTTTTGCACTTTACACAGTAATGAAGGCATTTAATCGTGGTGACCATGCTCTTCGTCGCCCGAATATTTCCTCTTTCGGAATGGATTGCAAACTTCTGCATTTTATACCCTCTTACCTTGGCGCTCGCACTTAACAGGCTAAGATTTCCAATGCTATCTCCAACCCCACATGCATGGGAAGTGGAGTCATTCAGGATAGCGTACTTTACCCGCCATTATTTTACCTTTTGATCAATGGTGTACCAAATTTATTTCAGAATGGTAAGCCCTTCATGTATGCCGATGATATGGAGGTCGCATATCAATATAAGCCAACAGATCGCGACACTGTGCCTCAACTCCTAAAGAGCGATCTCCAGGCCTTTGTCCAGTGATGCTGTGCATGGCGCCTTTCTTTTTCTTGGCACAAATGTTCAGTTTTGTTGGTTCGCGATTATCATCAGCCTTTAATAAGTATTAACAGTCTCCAAACAAACATGTCCGAAGTTATTAAGGACCCGGTTACACCGTACTACAAGAGTCTTGATCGTTCGAAACACTGCGTCCTGGTAGTCTCCAAAGCACGCAGAAAGACCGGGTTTATCCTCCTAACTTTTAAAACTGGCTCTATTAGAATGTGCCTTTATAAAATGTAGGTTAGACTTTTCCTAGGAATACGATTTGGTTTTATTCAGCTTCCTACGTACTGCTGAGTGGAAGACAATGGAATCCGTCCAGAATTCTTTAACAAGAGCGTTTTAACCTTGGAACGCCGGAATTTGACATACCAGGAACGTTGTTGGCTCACAAGCCTTGATCCCTTGTGGTATCGCCAATTACAAAAGGGACCCTTTTTCAATGTTTAGGCTTTTAAACAGCCATACTTCTTATCCGCTTACTGGTTTAAAACATCTTGACCACACTCGACATTAAAGTCACCGCGAGACTTTCTTAGTTCTTCCCCTGGCATCTGCCGTCACACATTGTCAGCTCTTTTCTGTAAGCATCATTGCAACTTGGACACATTACCAAGCAATGCAAAAATCCTGCAAACGCACTTTTTGCTAAAGTGAACTTTTACTCATTTTTTGCATTCAGATGAACCACAACTTTGAGTGCTGAATCAACCGAATTAACCCCGTAATTATGTAATTCGTGGTCTCTAATCTCCCTGCCTTGTTTTATCTCGTAAGAACTGGTGCTGGCTCCGCAGCCCGCAACACTACAGATAATCCCTTCAGCCTAAGGCGCGCAACTGCTCACCCAATTTCATGAAAATGAACAGAGACTGAAAACGCCTGATAAAGTGTTAACCATTTTTTTCTGGACTGCGTCATTTCGCGGGTTGCAGTTTTTCCTCCTAAACCATCCAAACTATCTAAAAGCGCCATCACCCATACTTGTTTTCTTAGGAGTTTTTTTATTGATAGTACCATCTGTACTGCTTATTTTTTTACACTGCCCGTAAGCTGACAATAAACTCAATTATTATTGTTATTATTATAGCTATTATTCATATGTGGTCGACACTCGTCAAAAAATGCTCGCATTTCTCGATAAAATTCTGCAGAAGTAAAACGACAGAAAGTTCTACTTTGCCGGTGGTTGCTTCGGCATCAGTTATACGTTCCGGTATAGACATATACGATGATTTAGACGTTACGTACTAGCGACGTAAGAGATCGGGTATAACAGAACGTTACCTATTACATTAGATGATAATCGATGCCAAACTTATCAAAATATCCAAATAGTAACCACTCTTACCTAATCATGGGTCTGACTGTTTCACATGGTTCTCAAAGCTGATTTTTGTACGTATTTCAGCGCATTCACATACCGGTACATAGAAGTTCAGACGTAAAAGTAAAAGTGAGGAGAGGGCAGGAAATGTGCACAGACCTGCAATCCCTTATTCGGCGGACATCTCCCCCTCCATTTCTGTCCCATTCTACATTCCCGTACTTTTATTGATTTCAATCAGACAACGGACATATTTTTCTGATAGGCAGACTTCGGCCATTCGCATCACCTTCTTATCCGAGACATTCTCCTGTATATTGCCTTAATAATCGAGATAAATTGCGTTTGAATATATTTTACGCAATATTATGCCACATAGCAATTAGTTCATCCTTTCCTTTTTAGTCATATTGTTGCTGAAATCTAGCAAAGCTCGGGAAAAGCCTGTTTGAACCGATTATAGTTTTTTTCAAATTGATGCCCCATAAAGATGGCGTTTTTTAACTTTTTGTGTTTAATTGCCCATGTATGTTCCCACTTTTAGTCGATTTAAAACGCAGATTTGTTGTATGCCTTATGAAGAAGTTAACACTCGGCAGTCCGACTACAGCCCAGCATCGGTTAGATGCCAAATGATTAGCCAACAACTTCCGGTATTATTCCATGACCTCGTCTTCTCACTGTTGCAAACAATCATTTTGCTGCGCAGTGTCCGGGGTTATCACTTGAAATTCCGCATACTAAAAGCTTATTGTGTTGAGAATCGTGACTAGACATGGTTTTGTTTTAATCCACAGTGCCGCTAACGCATTTTAGAAATGCCTAAAAAGAAAGTCAAGTACGTGTGCGAAAAAAAGTTCCTTTTATTTTCATACTGGCCTTTCTGTATTTAATGTTGCAAGTACACGCTTTTTCGAAATTTTTCTTGTTGAGATACTAGATAAAATGCCTTATAAAGTTAATAAATTTAACGGTTAAATAGCAGAAAGTCAAAATTTTGACGTTCTACAATTTAACCGTGGGTTAACCCACGTTCATCCCGTCACGACCCCCTATCGCACCTCCAACTAATTAAGCACAGTTCTTTGAAGTATGCAGTTTATCTCTTTCACCCTTAGCTGCCTCTATTTTTGCATGATTGACCAAGTATACCCTTTACTTTCAAAAAACAGGATGTACTTGCTCATGAGCAAGTATCGTGATTGCAATCACGATAAAAATGCATTTATGCGCATAGCTGAAATCGAGTTGAAATTCGAGGAGATTTTACTTATATAACAGCTGTTGGGTCAAGTCCAGCGATGTAATCTGTGCATTAGTAGACAACCTTATAACGAATTCAAAACAAACGAAGACGCGGAACTAAAAGATTTTATTGTTTTTTCAGGAGTTGCCAGACGTGGGTACAGGCAATAAAAGTTGTAAATTAGAATCTTAATTTACAACTCGAGCAAAAAATAAGAATATAAAATTTTTGGAGATCTGAAGGAATCAAGAAGAGATTAGCCCAAACAAAGCTGCAGCGCTGTCCAAACGGGGCCCAGCCCCGTCTGGCCCCGGGGGCTAGACGGGGCTGGTGCTAGCAGGGGCATAATACATACTAACATCTTGAGACCTTTAAAACATCTAGGTATTTGAACTCGGTCAGGAGGTCATGTTTTCTTGGCTGGTTTGATTTTTATCTAGAAATAAGCCGTTTCGAAAACTTAACGCATCCATGTGTCGCATCTCCCTTCAAGGAAACTGCAGTTATGCGTGGTCGTCTCTTCATGCCCCAATCTCAGTAATTTATTTCATAAAGTTATGGGCAAATGCTTCGAACAAAATAATTGATGGTGTATTCAGTTCACTCCACAGAAAAAAAAGAAACAATTATTGTTGTTTGCTATCAAAATATTATGGTCGCCAACCTGCCATTTTACCCTTATGTGAGTAGAAATACAGGGCAAAGGCAATCGCGAATCGAGGTTTTTCGTAATCTTCGTTTACATTAACAGTAACTTGTTTTATTCCATCATCGCAGACATTGCCAAGGAGTCGTTATCGTTTTTGCCTATATTCCACCTGCCTAATGCTTTTCTCTTTAAAAATTCTGCATACTGTCTCAGGACTAAACACTTATATAGTAAATCTCCCAAAAACGATAACCATTTAAAACCGGTCAGTCAGCGTCTGCGTTTTTTAAGAAAATCCTAATGTTAGTGCCTAACTTTTTTTCTCCCTCGAGGAGGAATGTGTTATGATGTCAGAAACACGGTTAATGAAAAAACTTGTACAAAAAGTCATTTTACTAGGATTTGTCATGTCTTGATTATTCAAAATGCCTGTTTTCCAGAAATCCAACAATCATGGGAAAACGTAACATTTAGTTAGTTGATTTTTAGAGTTAACTTAAGCGGATCCGGAGATTTTCTATCGACTTTTAGCCCGTAATTCTTAACATGTAATGCAAGACTCTTAAATCTTATTATAACGCTTAGTTTAATCGCTGACACAAAGCGCATTTATATGCTTCACATCCTTCTCAAAAAACGTCTTTTTCCCGGCAAACGTTCCTTCTCCCGCCTCCTGTGGCCCGAAGGGGGTGGTTGGGAGGGGCTGTGGACAGGGCTGGGTACGCCGTAGCCCCTTGTAGCCATGTCATCAAGAAAACGCACCGGGGATTCCACTCTATCCGCCCCATTAACCTCCCTTTACGATATCGGTCTTTCCCTTACTGAATTCCCCGTAATATACGTCGTACTATTCCACATAGGGACGTGGAACATCCAGATTGCTGATGGAAGCGAACAAGCGAGTTCCTGATAGCAGTTCAGAAGACGAAGATGCGATCACTGGAGCAAGAAAGTTATTGGCCGCACGTTTCGGATTCTCACTCGAATTCATCATCAGAGATATTCGCAGATAAGGGTGATGGTGGCACAAGAAGTGCAGTACTTATAGCACGTGGCTGTCGTGGGACCATACGCTGCACTATAATTATCAGCCATCGCAATGACCGCTGGGGTAATAATTAATGCCGTAGTGGCTTGTCAGTCCCGGTTCGAGTCGTTAATTGCCATGATTCCCGTTCGGGATGCCGGTGTGACGATTTCTCGGCAAACTGGCTCACTGTCACTATGATAATTGCTCGCCCGCGCCCTCCCCACGTGACTGATTCTCCTGCCCAGGGAAAATCTTAGCACGGAATATGGTACCGGGAGGTCATTGTGCTTGTTGATGGATTGCGGGCCTTAGAACCATGGCTCGAGCAGCTCGCAGCTCACGCGGTTGTTACCCCTTGCGAGGATTTCGGCCTCTTGAAATTTGAAAATATGGCCGGGTTCCGTCGAGTGTGCCGCTAACTGAGAGCTAGCGTCTCCCCGCCTCACTGCTACTGCGTGCTTGGCGATTCGCGTACGGAGTAAACTCCCAGTTTCTCCGACATAGTTCCTTTGTCCGCAACTACACCAGATCCGGTAAACGACTCCAAACGTTTCCTGCCGTGGCAGCGGGTCATTTGGCCTCATGACTTGGTGCCGAATGGTTGCTTCCGGCCTGTTTGCAACTCCAACTCCAAGTGGAGTGAGAAGACGACTGACGGCTTCCGAGACTTTCTTCACGTACGGAAGAGCCCGCCAAGATTTTGGGCCGGTTGGATTTT
>CACRXP010001429.1:19774-30063 GCA_902702965.1 Spirometra erinaceieuropaei | reverse complement strand
AATTACACCTAATTACCATGCTTCTGGATCCTGATTCTGACGGCTGTATTCAAATGAAAGATCTCGAGGCTGGGGTTCTTCGCCTGTGGTATGTGCTGAGTCGGCTTGCTGTCTTTTAATTGGTCATCAGGTTAAACTTAAAGAACCCACCAGTCTTTCAATATGAATTCTAGAATAGTTTTATAAAAATGGTTCGTAATTTTATTTCCAGACTGCGGCTGTTTCAGATTTATCACCCTTCCGCTGTTACGTCCCATTCGTGTTGCATGGATATTTTCGACCACACCAGACACCGTACGGTGTTCTCCAACATCTACATTGGAATGCTTAATGACCCGATTTTTCTATAGATGTTCATCGGAAAACGCATTAGCTGGAGCCCACCTTGTAGTTCTAAAACCTTTATGTTCATGAAATCATCATTTTCCACGGAAGAACTGGGGAAAGATCATTTTTTCAGCTATTCCTCTAAAATATTTCCGAGTTTTCTTCTGAACGCCAAAGAATCACAGCGATAGACAGCAAATGCGACCTAACGTTTTTCTATTCTCCAAAAAACGTTCATGTTACCGGCTATAAAAACCTTCAAATGACAGTTAGCACCCGTCCAATGGTTCCCATATCTCCTCCCTTAACTACCGCGGTCGCGTGATTTCCTTTTTTCCTCTCGCAGATTTGGACCTTTTTTCTAGGTGCCGGCTATATTTTCGTCTCGTGGGAGCTCGTTGCCATAGCAACTGGAGATTGGCCTCAGTGTGTGCTTGCCCACGCCTGTTCGCGCATAACCGCTCGTTTCTTTTAGCAACCAGCCCCGTTGCAACTAGTGCGCGTTTGGAGGAGGAGAAGTGTGATCCGTCCTCTCGCTGTTTCCTGTTTGCCTGAATGACGCATAGACCTTCGTGTTTCGTACCCGTATGGTTTTCTTACCTGGTCCCGGATTCCATGAACTGTAGTCGGAAAAGTTGTCCTCCAATTAGAATTCTAGATGACCACTTGCAAAAAGGAATAAGATGGGTATTCGGAAATCCCCCGTTCATCTTTCGCGCTCGGAAGGAACATGTGGTGACAATGTGCTTCTCTGACAACGGGTGTTTTTTGCCTCTGAATGAATGAGATGCGCATTTCTGCTCCTATCGGCATGTTAAATGAATGTGTTCTCTTTGTCATGGAAAAGGGAAGAGACTAAGGAGTGGTGAATTAACCAGCTGCAGTGGCCTACAGATCTTCGCAGGTAATATCGCATTGATGCCGCATTAATATCAGGGAGGGAATGAGCTCATTCAGGCTGATGAGTTTTTCGTTACATTAATGCCAACCAAAATCCGCATTCCAGAAACGCCCGTGAGCAGGAAAGGAAACTGACTTAGTGGAGGGCGTGCATAAAGCGACTCTAGAACGGCTTGTCCTAAAACTTACAACTTTAGAAGTAGAGTTGTGGACCGGACGTCCAAGTGTCATTCGGTTTGGAATTACGGAGTAAGAGCAATGTCCATTCATATAACATCGTGCCTGTCCGTTTACCACTGCTCCTCATGAAATGTACAACATGGTCCTCATCCATTGCAAAATTTTATGGACTCTATATAGTGTCTTTTTAGAGACATAGAAGAATATGTGATTTTCTTTACGCGGAACGCGTACACCTTGCAGACTGAAATCATTAAGAGCTAATGCAACGACTGATCAGGCTCCGAATTAGAAAACTTTTCAAAACCTAGTTATACCCCTTCCTCGGGCATAAAATATAAAGATGACGTGATTCCCTATCAAACGACTAAAAGAAAGCATATTTTTGTTCGTGGTTTCTATGACATATATTTGAATTTGCAAGACCATCGAAAGTCTATATGAAAAATGCACGCTACTTAAGTAGTCGTTTTATGTCGAGTTTGGTTTCTACAGGAGATTAAAAGCAACGCACTAAAAAGCTGACATCTTGTCAAGTCCGAACTATCATATGGTTATATCGCAAGATAATCAATGTTGCAACGGCGCCTAAGTAATTCTTCCCCAATCGAAAACGCATTTCAGAATTCCGGCCAGCATTTCAGGAGATCGGTCACTCACTGTAGCTTGCGAGATTTTCGTGGCAGAGGGCGGCTCCCATATCATTTATAGATAGTATTTGACCTGTAATTCACCTCATCGGTCCTTCGCTCCAAATCAAAGTTCCCTTTGAATCAAATTCTTTCTCGAGTACGCACTTTCTTATCTAGCGGTACTGCAGACCAGGTTTTAAAATTTACAGTAGGTAGGCTGAATCATGAAATGTCAACCGAAATTCCGAAATGCGTTTAGGTTTCGAATAGAATAAGTATGTAGGGTTGTTAAACTAATCCTTGTGCAGCATAATCCTATAATAATTCAGTTACCTCTGGATGACGGCTTTCGAAAGAACTTCTTTCCAGCCGTGTGTAGAAACTAAGCTCTGTAAAAAATGACTACGTGTGTAGCATGAGTTTTTATCATTGATTTTCGGTACTCCTAAAAATTTAATTTTATTTCATAGAAAAAATGCATAAAAATGTTCATTCTCCTGCTCTTTCGGTAGATAATTAGATCTTCTTCCAATTTTATGTTTAAAGGAAGGGTATAATTCGGTATTCAGAAAGTTTCTAATTGAGTGATTTTTTAATACCGTGAAATGGCCGTTCATAAAACGTCATGTCTCTGTATTTACCAATGTAGCTTGTAAAGTTAACGATATTGCTCAAGTCCACTGCTAAATTCTATGGATCCCATATGGTCTCCTCTTAATACCATAGAGAAATGTGTGGTTTTCCGTACGCGGAAAGCATACGGCCTGTAATTTAGAAACCCTGAATGCATATGTAACGGCAGGTCGGGTTCAAAATCGTTTGGAAATCGGAAAAGTTTTTGAAAGCCGAAGTATACCCTTCCTTTAAGCATAAAATTGGAATAAGACCTAATTCTTTACCGAAAGAGCAGGAGAATGCATGTTTTCTATGAAATAAAATTAAATTTTTTAGGGTATTGAAAATCAATGATAAAAACTCGTGCTACACAAGTAGTCATTTTTTGCAGAGCTTGGTTCCCACACACGGCTGGAAAGAAGTTCTTTCGAAAGCCGTCATCCAGAGGTAACTGAATTATTATAGGATTATGCTGCACAAGGATTAGTTTTACACCCCTACATAATTATTCTACTCGAAACCTAAACGCATTTCGGAATTTCGGTTGTAATTTCATGATTCAGTCCATTTACAGCATTTGTTCTCCTTATTATGCCATACCTCAGCCCCTGATCATGTAGATTCGGGGTCCATACCTCGACGCCTTGGTTATTGAGTGTCAAGATAAAGACTCTACAATTGTGTCGCGTGCATGCATCCTAGCGACTGTGATTTTGTCTAGTCAAAACCACAAAGTAGTGACGTTCGTCGGCCTGGTTATTAAGATCCCGAGGGCTGCAGTTTAAGCCCAGAATCCTCCATCCCTGGGGCCTGAGACTGTGTGCCTGGTTGAAGTCGGTATATAAGAGCCGGAAACGGCTACTTAACTCGCCCTTGTCTTTTTCGATGGCGCATCTTAAATATCGATTGTCCCCACCGTGTGGCCACTTACTTGGGCTCTGGGCCAGAGTTTCAAAATGAAAAAAAGATCTTCTAGAATTTTGCTGAATCGGTGAACGGCCTGTTCATCTTCACTGCCTCAAAAGTGCCAAACTTTTTAAAATACGAGGGGACAACAGGTTCCTCCTAGCTTTGTAGTTTTTTGAATAGAATAAACCGTCATTCCCTAGTAGCTGTTAGCATGATCTTCAAAAATCTGCAACGACTGAGTCCCTAGCCATTTGATTTTGGTGACAGTACTGTTCCCATCAGGGCATATTGTGTTGGCATTTTAAACGGCGAAATACTATGATTTCACTCTCCCGAACTGCTGTTATCGTTAACACTGACGGTAGATTTAAAACGATTGTGATGACCAGGGAAAACAACGTTTTAGCAACTTTTGCCCTACCAGCACTTTTGATCATCCTTGTTCCCTGGGGAGGGGTCTTATTTGCAGATGTTTAACTGCATTTTCCCGCAAGAACATATCGTACCACGACTACCACCTACGTAAAGCGGTCGAAATCTTCAGTGTCCCGCGACGTTTTTGAGTTTATACATTTATACTACTAGCAATCAAATAATAGAACGTATTTTGCAATTTAAGCGCTATGGCGTCGCCACTAAATGTCTTCGTGTGTATCGTTTCGTACTCCCCCACCGCCTAAATAGTCATTTGTGTTTATTCCTAGTCAAAAGGAGGAGCTAAACATCATGCAAAGGGCTCCGTCGGCTCTAATTAGACCACCCGTCCTGTAAGTTTTTCGTTTATTTTCTCTCTTCCGCTGGACAAAGTTTTTGTCATTCAGTGCTCATTTTATCTAATGTATGACAACTACCGGGCTTTTTCCTAACTGTACAGTCATTTTAAATGGCTGGATTGTGACTACTTGGTTCAGTAATCACAAGTAGGCCGGTAGTTTAAGTATTAATTTTTATTTCATGTTTACTGCCCTCCTCGTATAGACACATCCCTAAACCAATGCTATTAATGGCAGTAATAGTGACTTTGACCAGTACGGTAGACGTTTATGCAATCGAAACCAAAAACTGTGCGGCAGCGCCGTTTTAAGTTAAGTCACTGAACTCATATTGTCACATGCCTAACCCTATTAAGCTTGCAGCCAACCACTGTTAATCAACCAATCATGTCAAGTGGGCGTGTGACCCTTACTGTTCTGGTTAGGATCTCACTCGATCCCATTCTGCACGTCCGCCAGCTTGCTACTGCCCACAATGAACGTTGTATCATGGGACACATGCCGCATATAATACGTAAGCAACTCACTAAGAATACTGTCTGCGTCTGGCCTTTCGCACTCATAGTGAGCTCGAAAACTCCATTTTAAAAAATGCAAGTCTATATGAAGAGCGGTTAAGTTGCAAAGATTTACAGGCTATTTCAGCATGCAAAGTAAATAAGACTGGCAGCAAAACAGAAATGCTGAAAGGTTGGTGAATTTGTAAAATAACAGCAAACAACGTATTCATTGCAGTTACACGCAGCCCATTCGGGAGAGCGTCATAGATCATGTAAACAAAATGAGTTGTTGAAGTCAAGTTAATAGTATGCCTATAGTTATAATCTCATTAAATAGGGTTTCGGTAGTTCTGATTGGCCTTTAACGGGTGAGTGTCCAGACGCCTCTTAAATTTACACACGGTTGTGGAATGCGCAACAGAGGTCGGTAAAGAATTCCACTGGCGGATGAGTCCTTGCGAGAAGAAGGAGGAGCGTTGATTGATGTGTCACAGCCCCTTTTTGAGTTGGCAGTCGAGTCGGCCGCGATCCGTCTTCAGTGCCATTTCGAGGAGATTTTCCCAGTTTACATCGAGATCAGGTCCCCTTAGTATTTGGAACGTTACTACAAAGCTACCTCTGTCATGCTTTTAGTGGAGGTGTAGAGGCGCTGCTCGTATGTCGGCCGCGATCCGTCTTCAGTGCCATTTCGAGGAGATTTTCCCAGTTTACATCGAGATCAGGTCCCCTTAGTATTTGGAACGTTACTACAAAGCTACCTCTGTCATGCTTTTAGTGGAGGGGTAGAGGCGCTGCTCGTATGTCATAATTTTCAATTCAGGAACAACCTTTGCAGCATGCCGTTGTGAACCTTCAAGTATACCTATGTCTTTTCAAAGTCACGGCCGCCAGGCCTGTACCGCATATTTCAACGCCCACTCTGAACCGTGGCCACTGCATTAACGTTTTGTCTACGATCGTTTACGGAATCTTGAATCAAATTCAGGAGGTTTTTTCTAATCCTCAAGTCTGACATCCTAGATGAGGCGTTTGCATGAAATGCAATCAAAAATCTTGCTTAAGTCAACGTAAATGGCATCATCTGGATGTCCCTAATCCGCTATCTTTGACCAGCGTTCGAGTGGTGCAAAGAGGTTTGTAAAACAGAGCATCTTTTCGCGGTAGCTGTGCTGAGCTGACCTGGTTTGCCAACCGAATGTACAAAGCGATACGACTGATCTTTTAACTAGCCTTTCTGTCAGCTTACAGCAGATTCAAGTTAGGCCGGCCGGTCGGATTTGGTTGGATAAGCCATCATCCGCCCTTGTGAGTGGGGTACGACATTTGCTCATTTCCACGTATTAGGAAGTTTACCAGCCTCAAGCGATTTCAGGAAGATAATGCACATCTCAGAGGGAACTTGATCGTTGATTTGTTTCTTATATTAACGATAACATAAAAATACTGCAGCTTATCTAAAGTCATTGAGGCTACGTTGCTGTTCTTTCATGGCTCAGCGATTGCTCAACTTGCAGGGGGGAAATGGCCCTCTGGGGTTAAAAGCCGGTCCAGTAGCTGCCTGGACTGTAACTATTTGAGCGTGCTTGCAAATGCATCCTGAAGTAAATGTACCTACCGTCTGTTTTTTGACGAGGATTATTGTTCTTTTGATGCCATATTTCCATAGCTCAACTACCTCCCTCGATTAATCGGACTCAGTAGCTATCATTTTCAAGAGTCAAAGGGAAATGTTCAGTGTTTGTCACAAAACTACGCTCTGATTAATCGTCTTGATTCTTTTTTTTATTCGTAGCGGTGGCTTCCAAATGGAAGCGAGTACTCGGGATAATAAATTCAAATTCTCGGCAAAAAACCACTTCCCTTCCCTGGGATACATCATAATCTAGTTATACGAAAATAATAGACTTGAATCCAGTGGATATATAAGCAATTAGTCAAAAAAGTTCAGTTCTCAAGAGGACTGCCGCTGATCACTTTGAGAAACTGACAACTTTGGACTTCGTTTCAAGGACTTTGACCAAACATTCAAAAATTTGAAGGAAGGTTTTTCGATATGCTGGACGATTTGAACTCGAAGATCATCAGAATTATTTAATAAAACTATGTACCTTAATCGAGCGCGGACAGTATGACTCGGGTCTGTCGATGTCTAATCGCGTCGACCCAACCTGAGGCATTACAAGGGTGACGCAACTGCCGCCAATAAAGGTAAAGGGGCAGAAACTCACATTTTTTCATAGTCGGTATCCGTGTCAATCTGTTGGAACCTAGCTGTTATAATGGTGGTAGAGGAGCGCCAAGCGTGTGGTGATCTTTGAATACTATTTCATGCATTAAGCTAATGCTACCATCTATTTGTGAGTGAGTGTTTTATATCGGTTTAATTTTGGCATGGTTCCAACTACAGGGGTCTACTTGACAAGGTCAAAGGGCCCTGAACAGTTAAGAGTGAGATATATGATGGCAGCTTCGACATCATAAATAAGCACAGGTGCCTGAAAAAGGTACGATCAGATCAGTCCTATAAACCTATTTATTGCAAGGCCCGGCTGAAACTCATAGAATTTAACTAGGCAATTGCAGTTTTTTCAGTTTTGAGCGTCACACAGAGTGCTAACCTGGGCCCCGCGTGACCTTGGATTAGGTCTGTTTGGGATTCTTCAAAAATCAGTTAAGTTAGGCGATCAGTGAGAACGGACGGACTTACTAATTCAATTCGTAGAAGCGCAGTGATGGCAACTCTACTGTTGATTATCCACAGGACGAAACCTATGTGCCTCCTTGCGAGTTCTGAAATTTTGCGAAGTTTTTTGTTTTGCTTTAGAGAGTAAGGCACGCTGGTTAAGACAAAAGTGATTGTTTCTTGAAAAATGTGGAATGCCTACGTGCGCAACCAAGGTGTTTGACTCGGGCCGACAAACTGCAAAACACATCCAGTAAAAGGACTTTGTGACTGCTTGAAGCACCTTCATGCTAACTAGCTTGACGATGTCATCAGTGCCGGCTGATGTCTGCAGAACACTTCGTGCAACATATGTGTCAAAACGCACGCAACACTGACCGTATGTCTCGAACGCCTCCACACGCACAAGGTCTCTTAAGAGAGACTGCAATATGGGTTAATGAGAAACATAATCTTCGATTATTTCATGTAGCATTATATGCGGACCTTTTTGTCACTTACGATTATTTTATTGAAAAAGAGTTCTGAATCATTTAGTAGATATAAATGTAGATTTACCGTGGAAATGAGTTCCTACAAAGACAAGGTAGACTGAGATGGCCACCTCTGGTTTATTAGCCGCCTCAACACATTTTCCTCATGATAAAAACAAACAGACGAGTTTCAGGAAGCAGTTCAGAAGACGAAGAAGAATAAGAATAAGAAGAGGAAGAAGAAGAAGAAGAAGAAGAAGAAGATGCGATCACTGGAACATGTCCTTCGCCATAAAAAAAATCCGACGCGTTTGAGATTATCACGGTGCGCTAAAAGCCATGGCTTGGAAAGTTACTAACTGATGCGCCGCTGTGCGGCTGCTGGTTGGGCTCGAGAGAGAACCCATAAGGCACAACGGAACGAGTGGGTTCCGTAAGAACGATCGGTGAGCGCCCCCTACCATTGTATACTCCCGATCGAAACCGACAGCGCAACGGGCTCGTGGCCCAGTGGCTAGAGGCGTAGACTTCTAACAGGTCGCGAGTTCGAGTCTCGGGTGTTCCACAGTTCGGGGTTGGGTATGACTGGCTGACGACAGCTAGTAAGTCAGAAATGGCCATTCAAGTCTCCCTTGTCTCTATCGGTAATAACTTACTGCCTATATCATGCGCCGCTGTGCGGCTGCTGGTTGGGCTCGAGAAAGATCCCATAAGGCACAACGGAATGAGTGAGTTCCCCCCTTTCGTGTTGTGTGAAATTCAGTGTATGTTGTGGACTAGGGGATGTGGTGGTACGCCTAGGTGGGGGTTTGCACCGTGTCAGCCACCTGCGTCCTCTCTCGCCTCCGGTCTTCTTGAATCTTTCACGACACCGGGCCCAGGTGGGGAGAGGCTTAGGGGGTGCAGTGGATGCGTCGCAAGTCCACTATCACTATCAACCAGTACACGCGCAAGTCACCGTTCCCGCGCCCACCCTGCTGTGGGGTTCACGGTAAACCTCCTTGGAATCGACGGTCACACTTTCATTAGCCGCTGTCAGCTAACTATACCCAATTCCAGGTTTGCAGTTCCCGCAATTCGAACATCCGCTCGTTGGTCATTCAGCAGTAGGTTCAACGCTCTTTCACTGGGCCACTGCTAGTGGACGATGACTAATAAACCAGAAATTGTCATCCAGGTCTCCCGCGTCTTTTCTGACAACTGCGCGACAGCAGGTGAGGGCTCTGAGCCAACCCTCCAAGACACAACCGGAAAAGCGTTTCCTGAAACTCGGCCGGCGAGCGACCCTCCCATAAAATCGATTTCTCACATGAATGACCTCCCAGTAGTCAGTTAGATGCACTCTCTATAAGCCTATATGGCACCGAAAGTTAACGTTTGAACTGCGTTGGTTTTGAAGGGGTTTTGATTTTGCGACTTGGGAGACAAATGCCTAGGAATGCAATCAGTGTTTGGGAAATTTATTTGAATTCGAAAGCTCTTTAAGACAGAAACCTTCAGTGACTGTAGATTGTGAAGTGTAAGTGGGGAATTTTCATAAAGAACGGACCCCTGTCCATTCCTTTTTTTAAAAATAACCGTCTTTTTAATAGCATAGATCAACGAAAATCTTTTTCTCGAGTATATTTATATATATACCATATCCGAAATATATATATATATATTCTCGATCCTAACCGGCAACCCAGCGGGATCCTGACTAAATGGTACAGTATTTGACTTGAAAACGTTTGTGAACTTATTCACTGGAAGACGTCCGCTGATAAATAAATCGCGAAAGTTTTGGGCCTGACACTCATTCATACTGACATGTCAGTCTAATCCTGTCAACACCCTGAAACAACTCACTCCTAGCCCAATTTTCGACTGTTTTTTCCTAACTCTTGTCCTTCTCTAGATGGGTTCGCGTATTCTTCCGCTATTTGACTTACGCTCAGTGCAGCACACTGAACCTACACTTCAGCAAGGACGTCCCTGCAAACACTACTACGGATGTTCTCGTGGAGATCATTCGGTAGGTGCTCTTCACCCCTTTCCCTGCGGCAGATTGTTCCCGATTGGGGCACTTAACAAGGGTTAGGGGTCTTCAATTCCTTCTGACTGTTTACTTTGCCTGAGCGACTGAGCCCCCTCAGTTGTATCAAAATGCAAGCGAAGTATTCACCTCCGCCACGGTCACCGCTAGATTGTCAAATGCCCTGCAATACGGTACTGATAACCCACAACCTCTGAGAGCGAGAGAAACGAGGCGGCAAATCGAATTTCCGCCATTATCAGCAAGAGCACGACTGCGATTA
>CACRXP010001429.1:4391-16830 GCA_902702965.1 Spirometra erinaceieuropaei | reverse complement strand
GGAGGAGGAGGAGGCACTAATTAGAATACAAAGGTCAGAGACTAGTCTACGCAATGATGCCTTCTCGATGGGTTACGTCCATGCAGGGAGGAAATCAGTCTGTTTGAAACTTATAGGCTCAGACTGAAATTTGATTTACTCGAACTTGGCGATTAGTTTCTGAGGAAATTAAAAAGACCCAATTACAAAACTGGAGCATCTACCAGAGGTCACACAGGGAACTCTGGGAGACCCACTGATGATCCGGACCCCTCCTAGCTGCGTCTTGCAGTGGCAGAATATCTCTAAAACACGTGTCTAGGCTTCTAGCTAGTACCTGCGTTGTCAAGTATGGTATATCATGCTACTCTTGAATCTGCATTCAGACCCGCAGCCAGGTAACCACAGATGATTCTGAACAGTATCACCTTCGGCACTAATCTTAGTCGCTTGAAGTTGCGATAGCTTCTCGCTCCCGGTAAGGCGTTTTCGGTAGATAGTCAGGCACAAATAACGGTCATTTGCCATGATGAGCGAGCTTGTGTGCATATTTGGGTTTGTAACGACAGCACTGCTAGGCTGCGCTGCGTTCGTCTAACTCCTCAAATTTGAGGAGATTTGACGCGGTCCTTGCATGCCAGTAAGCGCGAAACTATAGTATCCGATGAGTCCAGATGAGCCAGGCTGAGAAATGGTAGTTTTTACGTTGAATGTGGAGAAATAATCCAGCCCGAGATATGTCTACAGCCAGTGAACAAACTTATGACAGGTTAACCAAAATTCCGAAGTGCATTCTCAATTGCAAAGGATCACTCAAGTGTTGCTGTAGTATTGATTATCGCGCAGCACAATTCCAAGATGTTTTAACTATACCAGTATTCTGGCTTTTAGATACATTTACTTCTTTCCGGTGGCCTGCAAATGCGGCAGTCGGTAAAAACTTTCAAAATGCATGCGTAGTACGAATTTGTTTCATTGTTTTTCGGCGCCCTTAAATATATTTTATAAAAAGCATACAAATGAACGGATTGACTGGTACAATTCCACCATGGCCCAGCACTCCCACCCACAACATAGCCCCCCTCTCCCTCTTGAATTTGTTGACCCCTAGAAGATAATCTGGGAAGGATACGGGAAAGGGTACCCTTCCCCCGTACGACAAGTGGACTTGCACTAAATTCCGAGGCGAGACATAGTCGCGTGTCCCATCACTCAGAGACCGAAATTCTGAACTGCATTGTCAATTACGAAGAAACACTTAAGTGGTGTTGTAATATTGATTATAGCGCAGTACAATCCCAAGGTATTTTAGTCATGCCAGGGTTTAGGCTTTTGAAAGCTCCCACTTGTCACCGGCTTCTAGCGAATACGGCACTCAATAAAAAATGTCTCCTTACGTGATATGAATTTTTATATTTTTTTTCGATTCAGATATATGTTGTGCTAAACATGCATAATAATATCTTTTTTGCGCACATTCAGTAACAAGTCATGCTTTTATGTATGTTTTCTATAAAATATATTCGAATGTGCAAGGGCATCGAAAACCAGTGAAAAATGTTATACTAGGTAAACAAACGTTTTTCTGCTGAGTGCGGCATTTGCATGCCGCCGGAGGGGAGTAATTGCATTCAAAAGTCGGAACCCTGAGGTGATTGAAATATCTTGGCGCTATGCTGCGCGGTAATCAATATCACAACACCATGCGAGGGTTGTTAGTACTTGAGATTACACTCCAGAATTTCAGTTGACCTTTATTGAGATTGGTCGCTGACTGCGGTTATGGGGTACAGTAGGTGGGCTAATTCATGAAATGTCCACCGGCATTCCGAAATGCGTTTTTGTTTCGAAAAGATTAATTAAGTAATGTTATGAAACTAGTCAGCCTGCAACATAATTCTATATTATTTCAGTTACCTCAGGATGCCGGCTTTCGAATGAACTTCCTTCCGGCTGCATGCAAAACTATACTCTGCAAAAAGATGACTACATATGTGCTATGAATTTTTCTCATTGATTTTCGATGCCCCTGAAAGTCCAATTATATTTCATGGAAAACATGCGTAAAAATATTCATTCTTTCGCTCATTCGGTAGATAATGACGTCTTCTCCAATCTTATATTTGAAGGAAGGGAATAATTCGGTTTTCAAAAACTTTGCCAATTCCCGAATAAATTTGAACCCAGTCTACCGTCACGCTTGCATTCAGGGTTTCTAAACTACAAGCCGTATATTTTCGCGTACGGAAAACCACACATTTCTCCACAGTACTAACGGGGGCCCATATGGGGTTCATAAAAGTTAACAGTGGACTTGATCCATATTGTTAACTTTACAAGCCACATTGGTAAATGAAGAGACATGACGATTAATGAACGGCCATCTCACGGTATTCAGAAGTCTCACAATTCGAAACTTTTTTTAAAACCGAATTATACCCTTCCTTAGAGTATAAGATGGGAAGAAGGCGTAATTTTTTATCGCATGAGCAAAAGAATGAATATTTGTATGCGTGGTTTCCATGAAATATAATTGGACTTTTAGGGGCATCGAAAATCAATGAGAAAAATGCATGCCACATATGTAGTCATTTTTTACAGAGTATGGTTTTTGCATGCGGCCGAAAAGTTCTTTCGAAAGCCGACATCTCGAGGTAACTGAATTATGATAGAATTAGGTTGCAGGCTGGTTATTTTTACGACCCTACTTAATCAGTCTTTTCGAAACGAAAACGCATCTTCGAATTTTGATTGACATTTCATGAGTTAGCCCACCTACTGTAAGTGGCGTTCACATGTGCAGCGTGAACGCAGGGTGGAGTGGAGGCTGTTCCGTGCTGCCTTGAGTTATGGCTATCTGACGACGAGACTTGACTTAGGAACACGATCATCCGAGTAATATCTCTCTCGACACAACCGACTACTACTACTACTACTACTAATTTTTCGCTAAAACTTTGCCCAGACAATACTGCAGACTGAACTCGCCGTCTGTCAACCTCTTCTCGCATAAGGCCGCCCTGCCAAAGGACGCTGTGCCGATAGGAGTAACCCTGGAGGAATTGGGTATCCTCGGTGGACAGCGATTGGCTCCCGAAGAATTCACCCTCTACTACCAGCCCTCGGCTGTGTTTGGACTCCGTGCACCGCCACACACCGCCGCCTCACTGACCTTTTCACCGCTCGTGTGGGTGGACGAATTCGCCGAGATGCCAGCCCCGACCAGCCGGGAGGCGAAGCAGGAGAAGCCGACCGCTTCCGATGAGACCGCAGCCTCCGAAGCGGATCCGAAACAGAGAAGCGGACCGGTGAGAGATGGGGAGGATGAAAATGAGGCCTTGGCCGAATCGCTAGCTGAGTTTTTATCTGTGGAACGTGTACGTCTTACACTACTATTTCTCCTATCAAGTACATACACTCAGCGACCGACCTCACGAAATGTTAGCCGTAATACTGAAATGCTTTTTCGCCTATGTGGGCTTTTAATGTTAATTATCACGCGGCGTAATCCCATAGTAATTCGGACTCGCCAGGATGTTGGCTCTTAACTGCACTTCATTCGACCTCCTGCAAAGCCGTTCTCGCCAAAAATGACTACTTAAGTGGTATGTGTTTGTTTGCACGGATTGTTAATACCCTTATAAATCCAAATATGTCCTATAGAAAACAGACACAAATATACGTCTTCTCCCATTTATTTGGCAGAAAATCACGTCTTCACATTTTATAGTCAAAGAAAGAGCACCCTTCGGTTTTAAAGGGGTTTCTAGTTATGAGGTTTTTAAGACCGTGCAATGTCTTCGCATGAAGCATGCATCCACTGCAAAATGTTACGAATTCTACATGATATCTTCTTAGGGGCACATAAGAGTATATGATTTTTTCTTGCGCAGAAAGTATACATCATGTAGACTGGAATCACTAAACGCTAATGCACCGGCTGATCTGACTCAAAATTATTCGGGAATTGGAAAACTATTCCAAAACCTAAATATATCTTCGCTTCGAGTAAAAAATCTGAAGACGACGTGATTTTTTAGCAAATTAGTAAAAGGAAGTATATTTTTGCATATTTTTCATATAATATATTTGGATTTTGAAGAAGGAGACACGATCGCCGGGACAAGAGCTTTATTAACCTGACGTTTCGGATTCCTAATCGTCAGACTAATAAAGCTCTTGTCCCGGCGATCGTGTCTCCTTCTTCAAGCCTACTTCCTGGGACTCGTCTCTTCGCTTCTATTGGCAATATTTGGATTTGTGAGGCCCTCAAAAATCAATGTGAAAGTGTATACCACCTCAGAAGTCATTTTGGGCGAGAGCGGTTTTTATAGGGGGGTCGAAAAGGAACACATTCAAAAACCAAAATCCTGGCGAGTCCGAAATATCATGGGATTATCCCACGTGATAATTTATATTACAACCCCACTCAAATCACGCTTCCTAAGCGAAAATGCATTTCAGAATTTCGGCTAACATTTCATGAGGTCGATCTCTGACTGTAATTGAATTACGGGGAGTGGCATACCGAAGCCCCCTATTTGAAGTCAGTATTTGCTTAGTGCCCTTCATTTCGCAGCGTCTGAAAAAGCCTACCACCGAATAGTCGAACGATGAGAATTCGAGAATATGACCCATTATTCCCTATGCGAGGTACGATTTGATGGCCAAAACATTGATCTTGAAACCTTTTGAATTGTTGTGACCATTGTCTGTCCATTGTCAGACAGCATATAATGACGTCCATAGAGCCGCTGTCGCAATGGACCAATCAATAGCGATCTATGGCATATCGGGCCCACATTGTACTGTCAGGTGTTCAGAGGAAGATGTGATCGCTGGGACAAGGGGTTTATTGGCCTGGCGTTTCGGATTCTCACTCACACCCATCATCAGAGACGGTCGCGAACATCTTTTATCCATGACCACGTATAGGAAGAAGACCATGCGTTCGTCTAGGTAGAGTCGGTGGTCACTGACCGAGCTAATGACAAGATTGTCCGACTAGTGTTTTGCATCTGTCCTTCCACTAACACACTTGGCCAACTCACGGACCCACATCCCACTTACATGACTAGTGGTACGCACAAGGCCCAAAACACTCCGGACATAGCGAACAGAAGTCGCGCGGGTCCAGGACCTACTCAGAGGTCACGTGGTCAGCAAAGAATACCTGCTCACTGTGGCGCACAGAACGTTGAATTCCGCTCTCCTCTGTGACAACAACTGATCAGTCAGCCCGATGACAGTGGGAGGACTAACGGGCAGGCTGATCCTGCTAAAGGGACAGAGGTCACGCTAGCCCGCCAGCGGTCGCCCACAGAGAGGTCGGAACCAATCAACAACGGGTGGGCAAGTCGGAATTGGTGCCTTGGGTATGACTATGTGTGCGTGGCAGGCGACCGAGCTAAGCAAATTAAGGGGTCAGCAAGAACAGCCTCATCACTGCCTTGATGATGGAAACGAAGCGGTTTCCGAAACGTCAGTGCGAATATAAGTCGGTTTATGAACTCACTCCCCCTCTTGTCTTCGGAGAAGGAGGAGGGGGGGGGTGGTGATGGACGCGACAAATACCGCTGCAGCGACCCCAACGTACTTCGGAAACATGCAGCAGGTGGGCTAACCCATGAAATGTCAACCGAAATGCGTTTTCGTTTCGAAAAGATTAATTAAGTAGAGTTGTAAAACTAATCATGTTGCAGCATAATCTTATAGTAGTCCAGTCACCCCAGAGCGCCGGCTTTCGAATGAACTTCTTTTCGACTGCATGCAAGAACTATACTCTGCAAAAATGACTACTTAAGTAGCAAGCATTTCTCATTGATTTTCGATGCTCTTGAAGATTTAATTAGATATCATAGAAAACACGCATAAAAATATTCATTCGTTCGCTGATTCAGTAGAAAATTACGTCTTCTTTCAATTTTATACTCGAAGGGAGGGTAAAATTCGGTTTTCAAAAGCCTTTCCAATTCCCTAATAATTTTGAACCCGACCTGCCGTTCCACTTGCATTCAGGGTTTCAAAACTACAAGCCGTATATTTTCTGCAAATGAAAAACCATACATTCCTCTAGGGTATTAAGAGGAGGCCATATGGGGTTCATAAAATTTAGCAGTGGATTTGATCCATATTGTTAACTTCACAGGCCACATTGGTAAAAGCAGAAACATGACGATTAGTGAACGACCATTTCACGGTATTTAAAAGTCTCACGATTGGAAACTTTTTTAAAATGGAATATACCCTTCCTTCGAGTATAAGCTTGGAAGATGTAATTATCTACCGAATGAGTGAAAGAATGAATATTTTTGTGCATGTTTTCCATGAAATATAATTGAACTTTTAGGGGCATCAAAAATCAATGAGAAAAATTCATGCTACGTAAGTAGTCATTTTTTACAGAGTGTAAATTTGCATGCAGCGGGAAGGAAGTTCGTTCGAAAGCCGGCATCCTGAGGTAACTGAAATATCATAGAATTATGCTGCAGGCTGACTAGTTCTACAAAACTACTTAATTAATCTTTTCGAAACGAAAATGCATTTCGGAATTTTGGTTGACATTTCATGAGTTAGCCCACCTACAGTATGCTAACTAAAAGCCCACGCAGGTGCTTCGACGATGTTTCTGCATCTTAAGAGCCGACACGTCGGCTAGGCCGTTGCAGGAGATGACACCCACCACGTGCTCCACAGAGAGGCTGTAATTTGCGCGTAAATTAGTTTATGGTGAGGCAGACTTTCGCAGCACCCCGCGCACTCTTTCCTCCATCATCCGCCTGTCCCCGATTGCAAGACAATGTCAGGACGGCCGGATGTGGACTGAAAAAGCTAAATAGTCTCTCCTCATGTGCCACACACAACCTGGTTCCCCCCATTGGTGGGAAGCACGCTCGTGTGCCGTGAGGTTGAATTTGTGGTGAGGTACCAGACTAATTTATCTATGACAATTTAGTCCCGTTTTCTTTGCCCGGATTGCTTGTTTGAACGTGACGAAAATCAAACACACCTGTACAACCCGCCTTGCTGGGCTGCTTTGCTGTCGCGCTCTGTTGTCAGGTTACTTAACACTCGGGATGCCTATATTATTCACTGCTCGGTTTTACTTGCTGCCTTCAAGGCTAGGGGTTCGTGGGATATAACTCGTTAGTTCGTGAGAACATCACCATTAACGTCATTGGTGACCCCGACGTGATTCGAACACGCAACCTTCTGATATGGAGTCGATCTCCCTCTCTCTTCTCCCTCTCTCATGCGTCAGTCGGCTCTCCGAGCCTGCCAGCCATCTGAGACTGCGGTTGGGGGCAGTGGTTGGCGCGGTATGGAGCCTACACCTAGGCGTGCCGTCACACGCTAATCCCGTGTGCGACATTTGTCATGGGCTGACGCGCAGTCTTCGCTGCCCGACTAACGCGTGCCGTGAGCCAATCTGACCCCGGTGTATGGCCCAGCACATTTGCAGCGTGACCCCTAGTGGCTGCTGTAGTGCCTTTTACGTGGGCGTCACCCATATGCACCTCGACTTGGTGTAATGCATCCCTACAATATTGGGAGCCGGCCGCATGATATGCTTGATCTCCCAGCTATCGGAGTTTGCAATAACGGTTGATCCGGTGCCGATTCTAGTCCGAACACTGATCAACAAGGGCTGCTCAGACAGTCGGTCGGAGTGAATAGAGTCTAACAATAACTCGCCTCTGACGCAGGAAAAATCTTCTTCATGTAACGCCCCACCAGTCGACAGAATAACCTCAAGGACAACCGGCTTGGCCATTTCGAGTATATTTCCCGTCATCAACTGTTCATACACTCGGTTCGTATTCCTTCTGTAGCATTACTTCTGCATGAGCTCTAGACTGGGGCTCAAAACAGTACTGAACTGGTATGTCCCCTGCTTCAACCACAGCAACCGCCAGATCAATGAGCCTTTGTTCGACTGGGCCTTTAACCTAGGAATCCGTAACCAAATGTTCGCCCCTCAGGTCTACCGATTAGGTCGTCTGATGATGCATAATAAGTCCGAAACGGCCACCGCGTCTCCCTTGCCTTTGCAGATGTTCATTCTGATTTTGGCATGTGAATATACGGCGACTACAGGGTCATTAGTAGTAGACACGGAACGACGGGGACCCTGAATTGCAGAGAGCGTTTCGCGCCCTACATACAGTAGGTGGGCTAATTCATGAAATGTCTGCCGAAATTTCAAAATTCGTTCCCGTTTCGAAAAGATTAATTAAGTAGAGTTGTAGAACTAATCATTTTGCGGCATACTTCTATAATAATCCAGTTACTTCAGGATGCCGGCTTTCGAATGAACTTCTTTCCGGCTGCACGTAAAAACTACACTCTGTAAAAAAATGACTACATATGTGACATGCATGTTTCTCATTGATTTTCGATGCCCCTAAAAGTCCAATTATATTTCATGGAAAACATGCATACAAATATTTATTCTTTTGCTCATTCGGTAGATAATTACGCCTTCTAATATTATATTCGAAGGGGGGACATAACTCGGTTTTAAAAAAGTTTTTAATTGTGGGACTTTTAAATACCGTGAAGGGGCTCATCATAAATCGTAATATCTCTGCATTTAGCAATGTGGCTTGTAAAGTTAACAATATGGATCAAATCCACTGCTTAATTTTATGAACCCTATATGGTCGTCCTCTATTACCGTAGAGAAATGTGTGGTTTTCCTACGCGGAAAATGTACGGTTTGTAGTTTGGAAATCCCGAATGCAACTGTAACGTCAGGTCGGGTTCAAAATTATTAGGGAATTGGAAAACTTTTTTGTAAAACCGAAGTATGTCCCGCCTTCGAGTATAAAAGCAGAAGAAGACGTAATAATCTACCGACTGAGCAAAATAAGGAATATTTTATGCATGTTTTCCATGAAACATAATTGGACTTTTAGGGGCATCGAAAATCAATGAGAAAAATACATGTCACATATATAGTCATTTTTTTACAGAGTGTAGTTTTTGCATGTAGCCGGAATGGAATTCATTCGAAAGCCGGTATCCTGCGGTAACTGAAATATTATAGAATTATGTTGCAGGCTGACTACTTTTACAACTTTACTTAATTAATCTTTTCGAAACGAAACGCATTTCGGAATTTCGGTTGACATTTCATGAGTTAACCCACCTACTGTAACTACCCAGCTGTTAACGCAGTTTTATCAGGGAATGTGTACAATAAATACTGGAATGCATTCATCGCAGTTTTAAGGCAATGGAGTTCTGAGGGTCGCATTTACTTCGAAATAATATAATGTTCTGTGAAGAGTTCCCAGTATAGGGATGCATCCCTCCCGGATTGTTGGGTTCCGCAATTAGCGCAAACCTTCATTTTTTCTCAGACGTATGCAGATTGTTATCACCCTGACATCACCAGTTGACGGAAGTTAACAACGAATTCGCTTTATTGTATGGAGGCAGCTTCCTGCAGCAAAGTAGAGAAATGTTCATGGGCCAGTGGAAAAAATAAAACAACGGCTTAGTTCGGAGATTGTTGCTTTTTAATTTCCTTAGAAAGTAACTGCGAACCTGGAGTAGATCAATATATTCTAGGTCTATAGGCGAGACCTAAATTTTTATGCATTAGTCTGTCTAAGTTAATAAACACTCTACCTTCAAAACCTAAAATCCTAGTCAAACCTAGACTCAGAAACTGCCTGCTGTTCTGTCAATTTTCACGTTTTTGTGACTCTTCAACGCGACTTTGATACGTTCCCCATTTAATGCTCTTGAGAAGCTTGCTAACACCTTAGCGGCTAGGCCAGTTCATCTGCAATTGGTATATGTAGGAGACGCGTAATTGACCAATACCGTGTTTCGTATCCTTTACGTGTTTCTCTCAGTGTCCTATTGGCTTCAGTTGTAGATACGACCAAGGTATTCACGTGTAATAATATACTTAGAGGGAATTACGTACTCACTAACGTTAAGTAGCAGTGTTTGGGTCCATTCCAAATTTGTTTTTTTATCATTACAGACGGCCTCGCGGAGAATCAAAAACAGAGCAAGGTTAGCCGCTTTGTTTGAGCAGACTTGGGCAACTCAGGAACCTTCATCCAGTCGTAGTGTTGCTTCCTCACACAATTAAACGCCCATATCCCCTACACGGCGCCTGGTTACTGTTCGCAGTCGGTTCACCCATTTGGTCCCCACTACAATCCATCATCTACAAACTTACTGTCCATGTCGATGATGATGAGGATGAATGCCCTCGACAGCCAAAAACCGGTTTTCCCCAAAGTAGCACATAAACCACAAAATTAAAACCAACACTCCAGCTTGTCTGCAAACGCCCATACTGATGGGAGAACTGGGTCATAGCTGATCCTTTTTTGCAAGCCTCTGTACCTCCGATGAGACTTTTTTATCCCGCCAAATAAATGTCTCTGGTGATGCCTGAATTTGATATTTAAACTTCTTTGCGTCTGACCCCCCAACCTGTGATTTCGTTTCGAAGCCTGGTATTTCCTCAAATCTCTTTTGAAAATGCGTGTCTGCTCATTCGGTATGCGGAAAAAGGCATTACTGTCAGAGTTACCTCCCAAACTTACTATCGAAATTGTGCGAATACATGCACATTTTACGCCGACTTGGTAGCAAGATAGTTCGTCTTCTGTCTTCTATTTCAGAAGACTCGATACCTACTAGACTGATATGCAGCCAAGTACATCACCCAACATCCGAATATGCAGTAGGTGAGCTAACTCATAAAATACCAACTGAAATTCCGAAATGCGTTTTCGGCAGAAGCCCAACAGGCAGCCACAGTGAGAAATCCTCTCTAGGTGGATCGGGTACAACGGGATGGCGGTTTTGAGGGGAAGAACGGGCGGGGCAAACGGCAAAGGGCACTAAATTGGCAGATAGAAGCCGAAAAATGTTGAAAATCGAAGGAAAATAAATTTTTGTTTTAATGAAGTCAAAAATAGGGGGAGGATGGCGCGCAAATAGGGAAAACCGTAGGCAATGACCAATCAAATGAGGGCTGGCCGGGGACGTGATGTGATTGGCCGCCGGGGCGAGTAAACCTGAACCGCCAAGCGCCTAACCAATGGGATCATTGGCGCCGCACTTGAAAGTGGTGTGCGTTAGATAGGAACGATGCGTACGATGCACAAAGGGAACGCGGGCTGTCAGCGGTGTACTGCGGTTGGGTAAGAGTATTTGTATAAAGTGCTTATGACAATTGCATCACTACCCGGCCCCTTACTGACCCCCTCCCTATTTGTTATATCGGTGATCTCCACGGCATGCACCGTTTAGTACGCATAACGTGAACAATGTTTAAGATACCTGGACGTACTCCAACACCACCGCACCAACCTACAGCAAGTCGGCAATCTCCCGACCTTGGCGGTCGCTGTTTTACGGGATTTGCAAGTATCCATGGTGAGAACAGCTGGTAGGCCTACGTAACCCTTTTAAGTTTAAATTTATCCGCCGTAACCCAAATTGGGGGACCAGGCGTGGAAGTACAGATAGACGAGACGCTCATAAGTCGCGGCAAGTAAAACAGGGGACGACCGCGGCGGCAGTTGTGGGTCATATATGTACGATACACGCAGGCGGAAAGCCCTATTTGAACAGATTAACAACCGCAGCTGGGAGTCCATGAGGCCCGTCATAAGGAAGTGGGTGGCTGCTGGTAGTGTTATCGTAACCGATGAGTGGAAAGGTTGCACCCGCCTACCGTCCGAAGGTTGTAGGCACTGCACTGTGAACCGCCGTAGGGGCTTCGTGAATCCCACAACGGGACGGCATACGAACGCCATAGAGGCCAACTGGAGCAGATTAAGGGGGAACCCTAATAGCAAGCGAGCTCGCCGCAAGCCGGTGTACTTGGGGGGGAGGGGGTAGTGGGTCTGGAGCCTGCTCGCGGTTTGGATTTGTTCCCGGGTCGGCTGCGTCGGCGTCGCCAAGGGCGCAAGCGGCCGCGCATAGTTGCACTTGATTATCGATTGGCTTGGTGCCCGATAGTCCTCTGCCTCTTGCCGGTGCCACTTTTTGCTCTCTCATGCTGCACTGCACACGTCGTGTCTCGCTCTACGCTGACAATGCCTACCCTAACTGTCTTTGTTTTTGTGTTCGCTTGTGTCTCCTTTTACGCACAGTTATATTTACTCCTGTTAGTAGGCGTTCATACGGCGTCAAGCCTACCTACTGCGATTGCAGCCGTTACCTACTGACGATGGGAAAGCTGGTGATTGAGGAAAGCCTACAAACGCCAAATGGATATGCTAACCAACGAGCGCGCAGACGAAGACTGGAAGGTGTGACTCTGTACTTCGTCCACATGCTCTCCATGCCTAACTACAGTGCCTGTGGCCGCTACCGGCCGGTCTAAGAGGGAGCTGTCGTTTGAGGAGAGCAACCATCGACGATTGGAGAAGCTAACCAACGAAGGCGCGGACGGAAGACTGGAAGGTAAGACTCTGTA
>CACRXP010001428.1:25864-46426 GCA_902702965.1 Spirometra erinaceieuropaei | reverse complement strand
TTTGCATCGGTTAGGCTGTCAGAATGACGGCCTTCGGCCAGAGAAATGTCCTTTTGACCTGAATTATTTGTCCATTCTTGATTTGTAGGTGTGTTTCGCCACTGTTTCTCCGCTTTTCCAGCTCCGTCATCAGCTCTCTCATTTTCATTCGCTCTTTTGGCTCGTAATCCGGCTGAAAAAAAACTTCAGAATGCTGACCCCGTAGAGATGATTTTCTCTGTAACAGAAGTTGGGCCTGTGCTTCAGTCTCCAAAATGACTTTTAGGGGTCGAGGCCGGGAATTGGAACCGGATGCTGACTGACTCTTCCCTATTCGGAATGCTTTGAGAACACTTAGTGACTCATCGTCTCTTAACAAAGTTTTCGCATACACTTGAAGAAGGTCTAAGTCATGCTTAACTCTCTCCTTTGGAACTGCTGCCGTTGATTCGGGTACTCCTTTTATAACTACATTTTGCTGGCGACTGAACCTAGTGCTCGTTGTTGTCACACATCTTTTGAGTGACTGAGCGTTCTTCTCCAGTTTACTAGTTTCGCTGTTTTCGTATGAACTAGCTATTGGGCTAGCGAAACTGAGATCCGTGTACGTGTATAAGTCAAATATTTCCCGTTTTCAGGTTTCCAACGAGCAAGAAGCACAGAATTTAATGCTTAAATCTCCACCATTGACCCTGTCCACACCGCCCAAACGACGAACCAAAATGTTGAAATTTCAACAGGTGACTCGGTCCATCTCAATACTACTAAAGCAAATGGAGGGAAGTAGTTGTTATCCGAAAAGAGTTCAGTGTCTGCATTATTCTGTTGTTCCGTGTATCTGTGTACGACGGCCATATAGAGATCCCGTTAGTTGCATGTTTTCAAATAGCGACAAAAAATGTACCGACCGACATGCTTTAAAATAAATGACTAGTCTGTGACGCAGGCAATGCCATCACTTAGGGGCATTGCGACTTGCCCTCAAATGTATTCATTTCGGTCCAACATTTTACCTGAGTTACCCACATACTCCCCACATCTACGTTTTAGTAAGAACTAAGAGAAAGGGTTTGACACGGGCTACGAGTAACTTTAATTATTTTAAATAATTGGGCAAACTGCATTGCTTTAAGAACAAGCTTTCAACAAAATTTCGTCGCACAGACTTATAAAAACAACTTGAAAGTTCTTACGTCCAAAAAATAAATTTAATCATTTTAAGGCCATATAGAGCCAAAAAGGATGATGATAGAGGGCTAAGAACTATTCAGAAATCCCGTGGCTCCGAAATAGAGCCCCTGGAAAGGGGGATATAAAACTCGATCTATGCACAACGTACAACGCAGAAAAGCTGTCCGCACAACAATCTCTATCTTGTTATACATACTATATGGTGACAAACTACCGAATAATGGCGGTATTCTGCGAGGTTAGATCCGCCAAATTCTGTAATGAGGTCCTATATCTTAATTCAGTCCTAATGCGAGAGCAAAGACTCGATTTCTCACTCTCGGGTATCTACAACAGCTGTTTAGCGCCTCGGGCTCTCAATGCTGCCACCAGAGCTTATCTATTCCGCTTGTATACACTTTTTTCATTTTTACTTGGTAAGGATAATAGGCAAGGCCTTTGAAAACCCTATTGAGTATACGCCAGTTCGTTAGACACAGCTTTACACAAACAATAAGAATGATCGATGTTAAAACGGCACTTGTATGATTTAAGTAGCATTGTTGTAAAGACGAACTTTCTGCGGTTTACAGGGCCCAGACTGTTGAGGGAAAACAGAGGACGCAAGTCAAAGCGTTTCTTGAATAGCTGCAGGTACGTCGCTTTTAACATGTGTGAACGCATAAATGGATTGTTGACCTCGTAAATCTTGATCTACATTATCGCGAAGAATGGTGAGATAGGGCAAGTCCTAGAGATAATTGAAGATACTTAATCATGTGTGTCAGGGCAGAAAATTAAAATGTCCCACAGTGACAACTGCCTCCAGATTGCCTGAGATGTCTCACGTAAGTCGGCGGGTTTAACCCAGTACTGTGTAATTGCTCAAACGGCAATGTTATTCACACCCGGTTCGTCAAAGACATTTGTGATTCTCCACGTATGTGGACTCGCATGTCAAACATTTGCATTACGAGGGTACAGTCCTTTTGGTTAAAAATGCCGAACAAAATCACGTTCCCACGCCCACATATACATGTGAGATTGTATTAAATGATTTACCAAGATGATGGTAGGCTTTGAATCACTCAACCTAACAAAGATAATAATAATGACAGACATAGGAGTTTAAATAGGAACCGTTAGCTCGGTTCTTGTGTTTATTCATCCAATGTCACTTAAAAAATGACGCAGACAGTGCTGAGAAGTTCTATAGTTGCTAGCAAGTATCATATGTATATAATTACATGTTCACCTATATCCATAATTACACAAATATACACACGAGTATCCGACCGTCGCTAGAGACGATGCGCACCGTGTGCGCCATGAATTTGGAGCAGGACGATCAATTGCGAATTAGTTAGTTGATTCTGAGACTGACTTGCCCTACATCTGCCGTACATTCTCCTCTGACCCCCATTTAGCTGCGATGTTAATAAGGCGTCGGTGCGACCAGAGGTGGGCTTGGACGCAGTGGCTACCAAATGTAAATGGCCTGTATACGGTTACCCTACATGGTTTGGTCCGCATGACTTGTTCTTGGGGTTACTCAAATATTTTACTTGCGGTAGTGATATATAAATCCCATCAGGAATGATCCACTGAGCATGACTCCAGCGCTAAGAAAGATCGACTTCTTATTTAATCGGGAATTCCTCCAAACAGCGACCTTTAGCTCGTCTTGAGAAATTCAAGCTCTTTTGTGTGTGGATTAAGGGGAATTTGCTGACGTGCCATAGGGATGGATTCGTCAGTGTTAGTATCCTCGGCAGTTACTTCTATAAGTATATAAATAATAAGCAAGTAATTTTATTGGAGAACACTCGGGATATGGAATCCATCGCCAGGTCAGAAATAAATGCCAGCCTTGAGGGGTATGCAGGCTGGTCAAACGGAACTAGCATGCATATGGTATTTTATAAGGGACCGAAAACGGATATCGTCAGGGCGGAATTCATATGCTAGATGAGAATTCGCGTCAAAGTGGCCAGACGATAGGAACCCAGACGCTATCGGTTACAGTCCGTCAAAGAAATATTTTGCAATTTCCAGGTACGCAGAGACACGGTCTCAATGGGCAAGTACTGAGTCGGACCTCCACTGATAAGAAAATAATTAAACTAAGACTGGCGGTCTTTTGCTGCGGGATAACAAGCGTTTTGCGTCGACTATTTTGTAGTTGAAACCACAAGAATACAAGAAATTAGTCGCAACATCAATTGGCCGAGCAGATCGGGGAACATTTTTCAATGAGTATTTTTAAGCATGCTGTTGTCTATCCCTAGATTCATTGGCGATCAGACGAACAAGTGAGTCAAAACGCCTACATTCTTGAGAGGGAATATCGGACATATTCCCCTTGAATACCTTTCCGAGAACTGAGATCAGAGGGCCAAAAATTAGTGTAAAATAATTGCTTTTGGAAATGGCCGGCAGAATGCCTGGCGCGGCGTGCGTGCCTTCATTTAGGCGTGTCATCAGATCTCCCATCACGTCCGGCAGTAGTCATGGAATGTGCTTATTATGCGCAGACTAACTGACGCGTTTTCTGAATCCGATTCCGTAAAAACATCTCCAGCACAGCCCCTTTTGGGCGCTGAACGTAAGTTCATATTCGTCACAAGCGTGTTAATGAGTGCGCCTTAGATGGTGTTTCAGTGCATACGCATAGTTCATTTCGCGTCAGCCTTGGGTGGCCATGTTAAGACACAAAATTTGGTGTGGCGACTAAAAAAGTATGCGGCTGCAAGAGACGAATTTCGAACTGCGAAACATTCCGAGCCACTTATCTGCTATGGAGGGAGCGCATTTGTTCCTACAAAGTTGTGGCTTGAGTTTCAGTATCGCACAAGCTAAGCGACTTCGCTCGCTTAGCCGTAATGCACCGATACTAGTTATCCTATTCTCCATGATAGAAGAAGATTTTATCTTGTCGAGTAGGGAGATAACTAGAGAATTCTGCCGTAAATGGCGCTGCTCCGTTTCGCCAGACCTCACACTCCTGCAGCGAAGACTGAATAAATTTAAATAGGCAAAAACCAACACCAAGATAATGACACCTACTGTCAGTCTGAATAAGTCCTCTACAACACCATCTGCGGCATCTGCACATCACGGTATAGTCAATTCCGTAGGGAATTCGACTACTTTTAATGCTGAGCTCTATAAACACACCATCACGCCTGGTATAAACATGCCTCTATTGACTTCCCCAGCAACCCCTAATAAGCCTAAGCATGTGTCTAAGTCAAAGGCAAATCCAGTTGCTGTCTCAGCCACTCGGACACTCAATAAATCTGGCACCATTGTAAAATAATTTCCTTCACAATCGGCTAGCAGTGCCTCAAATACCTCGACTCAAAACGTAGCGTGTTCCCAACTGTCCAGCAGCTCTCATATCGAGGCAGTTAGGCCGAATATGCCGATTTTCCCACCGTTTAATATAACTCTTGCTCTAATGGAAACAATGCGTCCCCCACTCCCTAACTTGTTTCCACCACGGCCGTTTTACCAATGAATTCCTCACGCTAGTGTCCATATTGGATCAGTTAACTCGTCCGATCCTCAGATTCGTTCAGGCGGGCATGTGTTGCAATATCTGCCCCGCGGATTTTCAGCTGAAAATAAGTTAGCTGACAATGGTTACCAGTTTGCCTGCCCGTCATTCCCTCCCCCAAGTCCTACCCCTTTTTATCCACGTCAGAATTTTTCGATGCCACAAAATTTTTTGCAGAACCGAATGGTTGCATCCGGAACATTTGCTCCGTGGGCGGCTCAGAAATGGACGATGTAGCCCACCTCCCTCAGAAACTAACAGCCTTTCCCCTCAAACTTTTTGTTTTAAATGCCAGATCCTTGTTTAATAGGATGCTCTTGCTTCAGACTCTGGTGTTTTTCCTTTGTCCAGATATTGTTTTAGTAACTGAGATATGAGCATTAGCCTCCGTAGCAGACTCCGAACTCTCTCTTCTAGGCTACAATTGCATCCGAAATGATCGCCAAGATAGCCGTGGTGGGGGCAGCTGCGTCTACGTTAAGCAAACACTTACATGTTTGCCGTTGGACCTCCCGCATTTTTCCGCAGTAGAAGGCAGCTGCTGGCTCCAGGTTGCACTAAAAAATAAGTTCTCCTTACTCGTTGGCTGCGTCTATCGCCCTCCCAACGCCAACGACAATTTCGATCGTTTACTCTCACAGGCATTTCATGCTGTAGCCGACTCAAGCTTTAAGTATCAATTGGTTGCGGGTGACTTTAATCTCCCCGGAGTCCGCTGGTCTCCGCCTTCAGGCCCCAGAAGGTTCGAAGACTTTCTTGAGGCTGTGGATGTCGGGATGTGGACTCAGGTTGTTGATTTTCCCACCCGAGGCTCAAGTATACTTGACTTAATTTTCTGTAGAGGCTGCTTGCCATCGTCAGTGTCATCCCTAGGCCCACTGGGGGGCTCAGACCATGACATAGTTGTTTCAACGTTGGAATTCGAGGCTGACAAAACGTCTTCCCAAAGTATGACTTTTTCCGCGATTTTCGATCAACTCGCTCAACCGAATTATTAACACACCTTAATTCCTACGACTGGACTGATTTCTTCCTTTGTTCGGATGTAAATGTTTGCACTGCAAATCTGTACGAAATGTTGGATCCGAATATTTCTCGCTTTGTCCCCTGTAAGAAAATTATTAATGTTGGGGATGAGGTTTTCCTACCCTTACCCTTTCGTCGCAGATTGCGCAGGCTTTATCGTCGTTTCCATCTGCAGAACGATGTTTCTGTTCTGCCCTTGATTCGTGATATTTTTGATCGAGCTAAGAGATTGCCACAAGAAAAACGCTAGCCGAAGAGGTCCGATTTACTGAAAACCGTCCGCTAAATGTCTCGAAACTTTTCTCTAGAAAAATACGAACTCACCGAAAAACGCAGCATCGCATCCTCCGAGACGCTCTCGGAAATCCCATGCTTTATGCCCAGTTAACCGCTGATAGCTTCAATGATTTCCTGTCCAAAACGTTCACTGAAGACTCGACCACTCCGCTTCCGACCATCCAGCCATTGACCGGGGCAGTTCTAGAAACTGTAACTTTCACTCTGTGGGATGTGACTGTTGCGATTCGGCGTTTTCGTCAATCTTATAGTCCAGGCCCTGATGGTGTCCGAGTAAGCATTTTAAAAGTCGATGCAAATACGGTTTTCCCATCCCTCTTATGCAAGATATTTAATGTTGCTCTTGAAACTGAAACCTATCCTAGCTTGCAGAAGGAATCACACATTTTGTCCATTCCTAAGCACGGCAAATCTACATCATTTGATGATTTTCGGCCAATAAACACCCTCTCCGCAGTTTCGAAGATCTTAGAGACATTGATCAAGGATCAAATGATGCGTCACTTAACAGTGAATAACCTACTGAGTGCTGTTCAGCATAGATTCCTCAAAGCTCGATCTTGTGACACCTGTCAACTCTCTTTCTTTGACTATGTTCTACAATCTATGGACAACGGTTTTGCACTTTACACTGAATATTTCGATTTCACTAAGGCTTTTGATCGTGTTGACCAAGCTCTTCTTCTCTTGAAACTGCCCTCTTTCGGAATAGGTAGCAAACTTTTGAATTTTATATTCTCTTACCTGGGCACTCGTACACAACGAGTTAAGATTTCCAATACTATCTCCAACCCCACACGTGTGAGGAGTGGTCATTCAGGGTGGTGTACTCGGCCCGCTTTTATTTTTCCTTTTCGTTAATGATGTATCCGATTTATTTCAGAATGGTAAGCCTTTCATGTATGCCGATGATCTTAAGGTTGCTTATCAATATATGCCGGCAGATCGTGACATCGTGTTTGAGCTCCTAAAGAGCGATCTACAGACTTTCGCCCAGTGGTGCCGCACATGGCGCCTTTCTCTTTCTTGGCATAAGTGCTCAGTCATGGTGGTTGGCGACGACCGCCAACCTCAACTAAGTAGTCAAGGTCACGCCAAAAATGTGCCTGGGGTTATTAAGGATCTGGACGCATCATATTCCAAGAATCTCAATCTCTCGGAGCACTGTGCCTTGGTAGTCTCCAAAACACGCAGAACTACCGGGTTTATCCTCCGAAACTTTAAAACTAGGGACATCAGAATGCGCCTTTACAACATATACGTTAGACCTGGTCTGGAATACTGTTCGTTTTTATTTAACCTCATGCGTGCTGCTGAGCGGAAGAAAATAGAATCCGTTCAACGCTTTTTCACCACGATAATTTTAACCCCAGAACGCCGACATTTGTCTTACCTAGAACGTTGCCGGCTTACAGGCCTCGATCCTTTATGGTTCCGTAGATTACAAAAGGGACTATTTTTGCTATTTAAACTCTTATATAATCACACATTTAACCCACTCACCTCCTTAAGACATCATATCCACCCACGACGTAACAGTCACCGTGAGGTCTTCTTATTTCTGCCTCTGGCACGTACTGTTAAATGTCGTCGGTTCTATTCTGTAAATGCAGTTGCTATTTGGAAACAACAACCCATGAGTGTGAAAACTCTGCTAAATTATCCTTTATTTAAGAGAACTATAACTCGATTTTTGCATTCAGAAAAGCTCCCACAAATTTTGGATGCTGAATCCACTGATCGACTCTACCGTAGCGATGGCGTTTGTGGTCTCTGAACACTATGGCCGGTCTCGCCAGCTGTTCCTCAACGCCTCTACTTTGACTATCCGCAACTTTATGAAAGGACTTGACGTCTGATAATCTCCGATACCGTGCAACCACCCTCCCCCCCTTCTTGACGGTGGAAAATCTACCACCAGCAGTTTTTTCTCCTAAACCCTCCAAACCATGAAAACCACCATCAACTATATTTTTATCCCTTTAGCTCAGGAGTTTTTTTCACTGCTGGTCGGATTAATGTTTAAGCGCTTCCCTTGACAATGCCTGTAAACTGGCATTAAATAAATTATTATTATTATTATTATAAATGTATCAATAATTAGATAGTAGTCTCAGCAGCTGAGTTTGCTTTCCCATCGCTCCTGCTCATTTTGGGACATAGATTTGTCAAATATAATTTTTAGTTTCCATCCACGGTGACATCATAGCATCTGCAGGAAGGGCATTGCATAGTTTGATTACTCCGGTAAAATAGGTGAATACCGCACATAGATACTTGCCTGTCGAGCATGCAGGAATGATGGGTACACTCGAAGATTTGTCGTATCGGAATGTGCAAAATGTCTCCAACGACCTGGCTGCAAGTCCATCCCATTATAATCCAGAATGCAGGTAGGATACCCCAGCTTATTTGCCTATTACACAAAGGTTTGGGGTTTCTGTTTGTTTGGCGTTTTACATAGAGAAAAAAGCTTCGAAATATAGCCATTTTGATGATACCACTTTAAACTGTTTTAGGATTCTTTTGATTGTTATGCGCCGATGGTCCCCAGGCCTTTGTGCCATATTCCAAATGCCACCTCGTTAATCATCCAAAGGTCTTGGTGAAGAGGCCCTCAGCCAGACATATAACAATCGCTCGACAGAGTATAAAACGGACATTCATAGTTTCAAACTCTAGATCACTGAGTGAAGGGTTCCACGGAGTTCATCGCCGGCACACTGACGTCTTTCAGTGCCTCTAAGTCACCTAAAGACTGTAGTTTCTTGTGATGCTGTAATGGGATGGGTTGCGTAGCCAAATAATATCAATTTGGTCAATTTTAAACCGCATGACCCGACGATGTGGCCACTTCTCAGACCGATTTCGGTTATTTTTAAGTCTACTTTTGCTGGTAGGCCGATAAATTTCATTTTATATTTTTATTTTATCAGGGAACATTGTTGCTTCGCAGTACGGGACGTATGACAAAAAAACGACTAACAACATGCCTTTGGTTTGAAATAGTGAGCACCTAATTGGCAATTTTACATCAGCAAACAACTTAACGACCATTTTAGGAGTTCATTTTGCATTGGAATTTTTTTCAACAGGCCGCGTTTAAGTAGGTTGAATGAAGGTGTGTTTTTTGTTATGTCGTTGTGCAGTTAGGACGGTGGTGTGTCGTAGTTGTGACAAGGTACGGGTTGTAACGTCCCTGATGTGGTAACGATCCCGTCTAGTGAGAAGAGTGGTCAACGAGGCCCAACAGGATAAGTCAGACTAGTCACTGCTTTACTGAACGACCTATGTACAAAAAGAAACTAAGGGGAGAGTCCTAATTACAAAAATAAGCTAAATCTGGGAGGATTGTCCGAAGGCGACTGGGATTGCCGAGGTCCAACGGAGAGGGTGACGGAGGTCCGACGTCTGGAGAGCGGCGACCGGCCACGGGGTTGTTGGGGCCTAATCCTCGCCCGTATTTATAGCTTTTCCAGGGAGGGAGTCGCAAGGTTTGGGCCGCCATTGTTGATTGGTTGAGGGTAGGTCGAGGATGGAAAGTTAAACAAACTTATGCCAGGGCTATCTTGCTTAATTTTAGCGTTATAATAATTTATTAAATGCATACTTTTCGTGAGAAGCCAAATTGCGACTAAGTGCCTAGCGTATAAATATGGAAAAGTTCGGCGGGCGCGCCCCTTAAGGGGCGCGCTTTCTAGAACCTTCGCCAAGATGGCGGACGCACGTGGTCGGGCCTTTTAGAACTTCCTACATTGCTCCCCCTTGCGAAAAGGGTCTGCTGTCCTCAGCAGAATCATCTTGTTCGATGGCGGGTCCACCATCTGGGGGTACTTCGACAGTCTTCGCTATCGGGTGTCCATCTCTGAATACCTCAGCCGAAGCGTAACCGCCTTCTGGGGGAACTTCTAAATACTGTTCGACTAGTTGGTCGTTGTATTCGTGAGACGGGCTGGGTCCCGAGTCCGCAAGGTGTGTGTCCTCCTCTGTCGATGGGCCTGGCTTTAGGCGATTGAAGTGTACCGTAAACTCTTCAGAGTACGGTCTGTCTTGGCTGCGAACGACACAAGTCGTGTCGGAGAGGACCTTTCTAACTACATACGGGCCTATCCATGCTGGATTAAATTTTTGAGGTACACTTGGCGATGGGGCGAAATTCCGCATCCACACGATATCTCCCTCTTGATAGGGCGTCCCGTGTGCTAGACGATCATAGAATGCCTTCTGACGGCGCTGACCTTCCTGGAGGTGCAATCGCGCTTCCTCCGATGCTATGCGCAGAGTTTTCCGCATCCTCGAGGCGTACGTGTCGACGTTCTCAACCGGATGTGTAGGGGGTAGATCGAGATCTTCGGGGAGTTGCATCTCCCTCCCGCACGTTAGGAAGAACGGCGTTTGTTGCGTAGTGGCATTTACCGTGGATCGGTAAGCCAACATGCACGCCGGCAAGGCTTCGTCCCATGTGGGTGCTGAGTTCCGGTCGACAAATGCCCGCAACAGATTGATCAGCGTCCGGTTCGTCCTTTCCACCTGGCCGTTGCCTTGTGGGTGGTACGCAGTAGTGCGTGTTTTCTTAATTTTCATAACCTTACACAACTCGTGTACGACGCTGCTCTCGAACGACGAGCCTCGGTCTGAGTGGAGTTGGTCCGGGGCTCCCCAGCGGCAGATCCACCCATTGAAGATGGCTCGGGCTACTGTGGGGGCAGACGCATCTGGTAGGGGTACTGCCTCAGCCATCTTGGTGAAACAGTCTACCATGACGAGAATAAACCTATTTCCCCTCGCGGATGGTGCGATCGGGCCAACTAAGTCTACCGCTACCCTCTCGTTGGGGTAGCCTGTCTGAATTGGCTGTAGTGGGGCTCTGTAGGAGTGCCCGGGGGACTTAAAGCCTAAACACCGCTCACAAGACCGGACAACGTTCTGTATGTCGGTCTTCTGATTCGGCCAGTAGTAACGCCGGCGGAGTGCCCACTCGGTCTTGTGGATGCCGGAATGCCCTAGTTCCGCATGCATCCTTTTGACCACGTCCTCCACCATCGAAAGCGGTAGGACGACTCGCCTTGGGTATCGTTCGTTGTCGCGATAGAATAGAACACCATTTTCGATGAACAATTTGTCCCAAAGGCTATGTAAGCATCGCGTCTCATAACTACAACCCGCTAGCTCAGCTTTATTAAGGGGTCTACCGTTACTGACCTTCCTATCATAAATGGGACGGATATGAGGGTCATCCCTTTGGGCTGTTGCCCAGAGAAGGCATTGGTCGCTTTGCAAAGCGATAGCCGAGATGGTAATGTCCGTGCATGACGGGCACTCCCCGTGAGGGCGATGCGGTTTCCTCGAAAGAGCGTCCGCGTTGCCATGTTGGCGACCGGGTCGGAACACGCATTCGAAGTCGTATTCCGCTAACTTCTCTTGCCAACGAGCTACCTGCCCTTCAGGATTCCTAAAATTTCTTAGCCAAGTCAAGGCACTGTGGTCAGTGCGTACGACGAACGGCCGGTACTGAAGGTATGGCCGGCATTCTTCCACAAAGTGCGTGAGGGCCAGCATCTCTTTTCGAGTCACACAGTAGCGCCGTTCTGCCTTGGTCAGCGATCTACTTAAATACTGGATGACACGCTCGGTACCGTCTAGCTGTTGCTGAGAGAGAACCGCGCCGATTGCGGTGTCGCTGGCATCGGTATCCAGGATGAACTTTCCGGCATCATTACTAATATCAGGAAAGACTAGAATTGGGGTGGTACATAGCTTATCTTTTAGCGTCTGGAAGCTGTTGGTACAGTCAGCAGTCCACTTGAACTTTACGTTTTTCTGCGTAAGCTTGTGGAGCGGCCCGGCAATTTGGGCGTAATCCTTAATAAATCGCCTGTAATAGGAGGCGAGACCTAGGAAACTGCGGACCTCCGTCACATCGGAGGGAGTGGGCCACTCACGGATTTGTGTGACCTTTTCGTCGTCAGTCTCTATCCCCGCGGCTGAGACTACATGGCCTAAAAACTTCACGCGGGGCTTTATAAAAACACATTTGGAGGGCTTCAGGGTTAACCCTGCCTGTCGGAGACTACTAAACACAGCCCTGATGTTACTAAGGTGGCTATCAAAGTCCTTTCCGAGGACGATTATATCATCCATGTATACTAAACACGAGGTTGGTATTAACTGTGCAAGCACCTGGTTCATCAACCTCTGAAAAGTGCTGGGGGCATTGGCTAGGCCGAAGGGCATCGTTTCGAACTCGTAAAGGCCAGAGGGGACCGCGAAGGCAGTCTTTTCCCTATCAGAGGGACGCACTTCAACTTGCCAATAGCCCGAAGCTAAATCAAGTGTCGAAAACATAACATTTCCAGCGAGAGCGTCTAACGTGGTATCTATTCGTGGGAGAGGAAAGGAGTCTTTCTTAGTCACTGCATTTAGCTTCCTATAGTCAATGCACAATCGCATTGACCCGTCCTTCTTCTTTACAAGTACAATGGGGGATGACCAGGGCGACTGAGAGGGCCTTATAATATTACGACTAAGCATATCATTGATAAGAGCATCTAGTTCCTTCTGGTAAAAGATTGGAAGTCGCCTGGGAGGAACCCGGATTGGTCTCGCATCCCCCGTGTCGATGCAGTGCTCCGTCACGCCGGTCCTCCCCGTGGACTTGCCATCCCAGTCAAAGATGTCCTTAAATTCGCCTATTAACTGGCTGAGCTTCCGGGCGCTACCTTCGTCGAGGTGTGCCGGGACTAGGTCCTTAACATCAACACTAACCGCGCAAGTGGATACCCTCCGCGGCTCAGGGAGACTGCGAAGAAAAGGCACACTGACCGTGGCGGCACGTAAAGAATGCCTACCGAAATCAAGGGAACATCTAAACTTGTTTAAAAAGTCAACACCTATTATACAGTCCCAGGTGATGTCCGGGGACACGACAAACTGGTGGGTAAAACTAAGACCTGAGAGGTCAAGAGAAAACTCCACAAGACCAGTATGCCTAAGATGAGTGCCATTTGCAGTATGAAGTTTAAAATTAGGCCTATCACAATACCTAATCCTCGTTTGGAACTCTAAAAAGGACTGCTGACGTATCAAAGAACAACCAGCGCCTGAGTCTACTAGGCATGAAAGACTAGTGCTGCCTACCAAGCCTTCAACTAAAGGGCAAATAGTAGGACCGACGCATGAAACAGCTGAATCAGAAACAATGTAGTACTTACCGCTACTGTCCTGTGGGCCGACGTCGATTGACTGGACAGGCCGACGGTTCTGGGGACCATTGGGGCGACGGGGCGGTGGACGACGCCACTGGTTCTGTCGGGAGTAGTAGGAGCCGCAGGAGCAGGGTCGCCAGGGCGTTTGAGTGGCAGAGTCACGAACCGTCTGCGGGCGGACAGCAGCGACGCCGAGGAGAGGTTGAAATGGCCGATCGCAAACTGCCTGAAGCGCCTCCTCCTGACGTGCCAGGTCGAGGGCCTTGTCGAGAGTAGCCGGTTGCCCCCGCATCAAGGCCTTCCGGACTTCAGGATCCCTGACGCCAGCGATGAACTGCTCCAACACCCGCTGAGTGAGGGCTGCAGCGTCCATGGTGGGAAAAGCCTTCCGTCCCAGGAGACGAAGGGCCTGCTGGTAGTCGAGAACGCCTTCGCCCGGCTGCTGGAAGCGGCCCCGGAACTCTGACTGCATAATCCAAGGGTGCACAGACGCCCCGAGAATTGCACGAAGGCCATCCAGGATGTCTGACGCCGGCGTGGAGGCGGATATGCCCGATGACAGTGCGAGGTCGTACACTTCATCGTCCAGCAGGCCCAAAATGGTTCCGCTTTTCGACGAAGGATCCACCACCTTCAGGTAATCTTTCAACCGAGCCTCCCACCGGCTGAAATCAGCACTCCGCGTTAGCTTCTCTGGCACAGGCGCAGACGGTTGCTGCAGACCTAACTTCTGCAGCTCCTTGACCAACTTGCCCACAAGGTTGTCCGACATTGTAACGAAACACCGCTGCCACCAAAATGTAACGTCCCTGATGTGGTAACGATCCCGTCTAGTGAGAAGAGTGGTCAACGAGGCCCAACAGGATAAGTCAGACTAGTCACTGCTTTACTGAACGACCTATGTACAAAAAGAAACTAAGGGGAGAGTCCTAATTACAAAAATAAGCTAAATCTGGGAGGATTGTCCGAAGGCGACTGGGATTGCCGAGGTCCAACGGAGAGGGTGACGGAGGTCCGACGTCTGGAGAGCGGCGACCGGCCACGGGGTTGTTGGGGCCTAATCCTCGCCCGTATTTATAGCTTTTCCAGGGAGGGAGTCGCAAGGTTGGGGCCGCCATTGTTGATTGGTTGAGGGTAGGTCGAGGATGGAAAGTTAAACAAACTTATGCCAGGGCTATCTTGCTTAATTTTAGCGTTATAATAATTTATTAAATGCATACTTTTCGTGAGAAGCCAAATTGCGACTAAGTGCCTAGCGTATAAATATGGAAAAGTTCGGCGGGCGCGCCCCTTAAGGGGCGCGCTTTCTAGAACCTTCGCCAAGATGGCGGACGCACGTGGTCGGGCCTTTTAGAACTTCCTACAGGGTGAGATGGTTTGTCTTATCCTCAAGTAAAACGATTTTTGGTTGAAAAGACAGGGCAGTTGCAGACTGCGTTCTTGTAGTCTCATGGTCAGCTGTTGAAGACTGTGTCTCATCTCCCGTAGCAGCTCTCAACTCCACGCCTCCCTTGGCTCGCCCAATAATCCATCCGGAGTTTACTGTCGGATAGACCCTTCCATGACAGACTGTCGTGCAGAATTTTATACACCTTCTGTTATCTTGTTTGTTTATTGTTTGTTTTGTCGTTATCTCCCAATAAACTGTTCCTATTCCAATCGCTATCTGACGGCGTTTTGCCTGAACCCTTAATAGCCATTCCGTATCGAGGCGACAGCAAAAGTCGCGATACTACGCTGTGCGACGGCAGCACTGAATATGCTCGAGCTGCGTAGAGTGGATCCTCTCTACCCAGTATTCCTTTTATAACCAACGACCCGTATTCCTTGCTAGTCCATTCGCTTTGAGCAAATTTCCACCAAAGGAAATTTAAGTCAAACATAGTTCGCTGTTTACGTTGGGAAAATGTTATTGTAAAAAATAGAATACAAAAAGCCGCTTTTCCTGGAATCCCCCTGCGTCTTAGAGGAGGAACACGACGGACCTGCCGTAGGTTCTAAACGGAAGAATTAAACTAGGGAGACTGTGGCACTTACCTTTACTGTCGTTCACTGGTGAATCTGGCCTTCACCGCTGTTTTCGGAGTGCGTGGAGGGAACGTTTTGGTCGCCTTGTGAAAGCGGCCTTTAACTCGTAGGCGTCAACACGGCCTCCCTTGTTCCACCAGGCATACACCTCTATTTAGCAGTATAAGACTTACAGATGCGTTAACAATCCTTTAATTATCTCGTATACCTGTGAACCACACGGGTCCTCCTTATTTTTGCCCTTGGAATTAATGTATGTCGTCACATCAAAATCATATATAGCATAAAACACCTTCTCGACAAAGGCGTTGGTGTTCCTTCCGCCTAGACAGATCAGAAAATCCCTCTAAAAATATGCCATGACATTTTCCAAAGCGTACCAGTCGACCTCCTACAGTTGGTCGCAAAGCTTGCTATTGATGGCAGTGAACTCGGACTTCTTGCATAGAGGCCGCCTAATGGGATTAGAGGGCAAGGCTGTCGTCGAGTCATTAGATGCTGTCTGTCCATCTTTCGAAAATGACCTCATGAGCTGCAGGCGCTCATGACCACGCAGGTTACTATTGGCCAACCATGCCAACTGCCTGCGCATAGGCTTTTATTCCTGTCTTTGACGCACCAGTTGGTGTAGAATAGCTGCGATTCCTGCACGAACTGTTTGATCTCGGTAATCTACGAAAGCAATGCGTAACAGATAGCATTACCTTCATTTTTTTTATCTGCCTTCGTGTTGTCAGTGTATCTATAGAATCCATGTCGGAGTCATTAACTTCCTACATGGGTGACAGGGGCGGCTCGTCCAGCTCCCAGGACAGACTATCGTAAGGATTCTTATGCTGTCTGGTAGGCCTGCGGCGACCGTCTTCTTCATCACTGGACTCCATGGATGTATCTACAGCCACGCAGGAAAAAGGGGGTTAGTGAATTTGCCTGCAACTAGGGTACCCTCTGCAATTCGGTCTATCGAACAGCATAAGCAGTCAATCGTAGGACACTTCATATAAGGTCGTCCCGTGAAGAAGTCTAAGGGAACTGAAGAGTCGACGCCTGAGGACAACAAGGATAACGTGGGTGTTCCATTGGTGACAGCCGTGCGTTCAATTATAAACGGAGGCGCGTCTGCTTTCGTGTTCAGCGGTTTGAATACGGGCGCGGACTCGAGATGAGCTTCTAGCTCGTCGAAAGAAGCATGAGATTCATCATTTGAGTTGGATATTCTGTTAAGCGATGTAGTGGTCACAACCATGTGAAGTGTAGGATGGATTTCCGGGAATACGACGCTGACCCAAGGTTATTGCGGATTTCGATCTCGGATTTAAGAATAGGCCACATTTGAACTGCACTAATTTCCTCTGGAGAAGCGTGGATGCCTGCTCCACAGATGCCATGTCTCAAATACGTAGCCATATCGGGTAGGAAGGTGCACTTCTGTGGATTAAGACGTAATCCTGCATCGCGTAGTGCTTCTAAAACAGCCGAGAGATTTTATTTGTAGAGTTCTGTCGAGCGCTCAAGAACTTAAGTCTATATACACCAGAAATCGAGCTGGTAGTTAGTGGTCAGACAGTGAAACGTAGGTGGCCCGCTAAATAACTCAAAGGGCATCGTTTCGAATTCGGACGGCCCTTGTGGAACAGTAAACGTTTTCTGCTGGTCTGTAGTCTCAATTTACACCTACCAGTATCCCGACAGTAGATCGAATGCAGAAAGCCAGCGTGCCCTGCCGACGCGTCGAGGGTAACTTGGTGTGGGGGAGCGAAAAAGGATCACGTGTCGTCAGCTTGTTTAATCCTCGCCAATCTATGCAAAGACGCAATTTCCCATCTTTCTTTGGGAATAACGTCACGGGCGATGCCAAAGTGACTTTGGCGGCTGTATGACTCGGATTGCAAGCATCGAGTCAACGAGTTAGCTGACTTTCTCATGGGAAACGGTAGGTATTCGTCCGGGTGGTTGTCGGACCGATTTGACACTGCCCGCTTTTATGGAGTATGCTAAGTTTGCAGTTCTGCCCATAGCGTCATCACCCGTGACGAAAATTTCGCCAAACTTCCTCAGTAATGTTCGCAAATTTTACGGGAACACTGGCTGCGCCGGATAGCATAGTGTCGATGTGGACGGCGGGTAATGCAGCAGCTACTTTGGTAGCGGCGCGCACCATTTCATCGATCATTTGTAAGATAGTCTTTTTTGTACATTTATGCCTGTGGGATTTTATGGTGCGTTTTGTGACCTTGATGGTGCAGTAGTATCGGCCGAGAAAATCGACCACTAGTAAGACACCCAAGGTTAACCCCGGCACTGCCAAATAGGCATACTGTCTAATCAGATTGAAGCGTTAGCCGTCATAATAAACTACCAATGCACTTTAGCAGGGAAGCATCCGCAGTCGTTAAGTTTGCGTTTTGTGGCCTATTGTCCATTTGCAAGTACCGTTTTGTGACAATGCCTGTGAGTTCACGATGGATATAGTTTCGCATATATCCATCAACGCTATGACCCGCCGTTCGTTAAGAAAATTCCCAGTATAGAACGACGGCACTATTTTGTGAATTCGCGAGGCATGTGAGGTCGAGTGCGTTACCGATCCAGTTGGCCCGCTTGGAGAGGTGATCCATTGGTAATGACAGGCACATATCTAGCGATTCTGGAAATGGTCGTAACCATCCTCCTCTTGGCTTAGGTGCTGAGACCGCTTTTAGTGTCTGGGCTAGTTCGTGTTGTATTCATAACGTCGCCAGTTGTTCCCGTTATGACCTCCTATCGGTGTTTTTGGTACCGTCTGGTGGGCCGTTCGAGTATGCACCGTGCTCAGTTGTGGAACATATAATTAATGATCCACTTGGCTTACGACTTCTTGCGGATACCGGCTTTTATATCGACCTTTCCGGGGGCTCTTATTCGGAGCCACGGGATTTGCGAACCGGTGCGTTTGCACTGGTTGGACCCCGAACACTAGTCAGGACAGACCCCTCCGGTTTTTTTGTACGAGGATATCGTTTATGACCAGGCAGCGTGCCAGTTGCTGGCGCACTCACGCACGCCGTAAGCAAGATTAATCTGAGCTGTGGTGGCCCCTTGTCGCATATGAACTCGAGTTCGCGTTCCGGGCCGTCCTAGCGCATTAAGTCTGGCCAGTTAATAACAACTCAGAATACTCGATGGCGCCCATGCAGAGGACGACGCAGTGATTGCTTCCAGACCCGCCGTACAATTTTCTTGGGGCGACATTGGACACTTGCGCCAACCTTCACCCCAAGGAAGGATTTTGAATCGAAATCTTAGTGATTTAGCCAGCAAAATAGTCATGTACTGTCCTCAGCCTCAGATAAGACCAAACTGTTCACGCGACCGTCCTGAGATCCCCCGTCCTGTTTTTACTTGCCTTGTATGTAGCATGCCCAGCACAGATCTTAAAGTGGCCGTCGTATTCAGTGGCAGAAAGAAGTCCTCGGTTATGTGTTTGTCCAAAAAATACCAATGTCTTAAAAAAGAGACTTCGCCTCCCATCGCAAGTGTTCACTGATGATGCGGTTGAAGGTCGCCGTATCAGGCACCCCAGTCGCCGGTTTCCTTTACTTCGAAGGGGAGCTCCTCCGCAGCATCGTCATTTCGGAACCCCTGCCCTATTTGACCCTGCTGTTATGCTAACCAAATAAAAAGGTGCCCATATAAAGTTAATTCAGACCGAGAGGAATGGCTGCGTCCTGTGGTCTCCGATGCTCGTCAGTGGGACGTCAACTGTACAAAGATCCCTGGTTTTTAGGTCGACAATCGGATCTGGTGGGTCGTGGCGGTTTTTCTTGCTGCGAACTTAGAAGTCAGCCACGCCAAACGTGGTGACGGCTGACGCACATGCAAGTAGTGCCAGGCCTAACAAACCGTGATCCTCTTCAGCGTTTACTGGAAACCTTGCTGTACGTGGCATCTAGTCGAAATAAATTATATTTCCGCATTGCCCATATTTGCTGGTTCTCGACTACTGTCTTATCCTAAATCGTATTGGTTAGTGTTCGATCAGGGGCAAGTTATCGTTTTTTTGTTTAGCGTTCCTTAGCCTTTTATAATACACAACCAGTAACCGTATGGTAAATTTGTCATATTGCCACATACAGAGATACCTTAAGTTCTTTTCTTGCATCCCTAGCATTATTAAGTCAAGGATCCCCTCAAATGTCATTTCGGGAGGTGTCTTCATTCTTTCTTCCGCTCCACACGGATGCTGTTGAATTCTCACCGTCTCACTCCAAATTGCTCTGTGGATCATATGAACTGGATCCGGTGAGTAATAATCCTCCTCACCCGTTTTTTTATTTTAACAAGTTTTCCAAATCACCATGCAGAACTTGTTTCTTTTATGGCGCCTTGGCAATTTGGAAAAATTAAGCATTTAAATGTCATAGATCGAGCCATTTGACTGAATTGTCTACGAGCCACCTATAACCCTTGGTCTCGAATAAGCCGGTGTTGTAGAAGTTTGTAGTAGCTGTTTCGCATTCAGTTTCTCACAAACACGGCCTACTGAATAGCCTTCGGGCACATTATGGTCCGATGAGCCAAAACTACAGGACTTAACTTTTCTTTAATTGAGCATAGCGGTGACCAGATACACTAATGAATCTCGGAGGAAGAAGAAAGTGCGGTCATTGGAACAAGGCGTATACTGGTCCGACATTTTGGATCTTGACTCGATCCCATCTTCAGAGACAGTCGTAGCCTCCATCGCCGTTATCTACGACTGTCTCTGATGATGGGTTCGAGTGGGAATTCGAAACGTCGGGCCTGTAAACTTCTTGTTTCAGTGGTCGCATCTTCTTCTTCTGAACTGCTTCCTGGAACTGGCCTGTTCGCTTCTATCGGCAATTAACGAATTTTTTCGCCCTTCCTTGCAAGCATTCGCACCAGCGGGTACTTTATCTCATTGACTCACTTCGGATCCTCCAACTGGTTGCCATACATGACAACCATTTCTTCTGTGATTTCTCGCCATTCGTAAGCTAAAGGTCTTATTGTACTCACCTGCCAGTACTCATTAGATTGGCCGTTTTAGCAAAGGACTTTTGGGTCTCATCTCGACCGTTTACTTTCACCAATTTTTTGCCTTAAATTATAGTTTTAGGGAATCTTTCTATACTTATATCAGTTTAAATTTGTTACAGGAGACTCGAAAAATCTCAGGAGGTATTACAGTCTTCACTGTGGCCGAAGAAGTGGTTGAACTCCTAAAACAACATGAAACTGCCGGAGTTCTGGACTTGTCCTGGTTCGACGATGATGTCTGCCTTGCGGCGCTTTCTA
>CACRXP010001428.1:0-20985 GCA_902702965.1 Spirometra erinaceieuropaei | reverse complement strand
GGGTTGTCGAACATGTCGGATGTGTTTTGAGTATCGATAGAGCGGTGATCTCTGCTTTCGTGTCTGCGCATTTGACCGAATAGACCCATACGGTGTGTGAAAGCGCATTTACAGTGCGGGCAGCAGAGGCGGGTGCGGCGAGTGTATGCCGGAGCTCCGGACACTGGTGCCCGGCCACTTGCACGTGAATTAGTTTAACGATGATGGACTTGCGCAACATCTACCGTCCTCTCCCCACCTGCACCCGGTGTCGAGAAACACTTAAGAAGACCGGAGGCGGGAGAGTGCGTAGGCGGATGGCACGGCGTAAACCCCCACCTAGGCGTACTACCACATCCCCTTGTCCACAACGTACTCTGACCACGATTTGACACAACAAGGGGATAGGGCGCGGCTCTGATCCCACGAAATGGGCGTGTCATAGAAGGCGCATTAAGAGGTAGCCATTGTAGCCTGACTCACCACTTCACACAAACACACACACCTAAGAGGTCTGCGTTATTCCCTTAGGCGGCAGCCTCCCAAGCCATGGCTTTGAGCGTACTGAGATAGCGCGTCCGATTTTCTTTGTAGCGGGAATATGCCCTCACTCACTCTTCCCACTTCGTGGTCCCAGCCAATACCCGTTCCCCGTCAGGGGATAAACAATGCCATCCCTAAATTAGGCTGCCTGGACATCTGAGGCGGTTGCCAATCCCGGGTTTTCTTTCGACTAACTGTCGATCGATATTTAACAAAGCCCATGATTTGGAATTACTTCTGTCAACCAAAGAACATTGCAAAACAGGAGTAATTTGCCTTCAGGAGACGTGGTTGAATAGCCATATCGACTCGGAACTAATCACTCCTTCGACATTTTGTTGTTTTCGAAATGATAGAGCATCTCCAACAGGCAGTAGAGGTGGAGGAGTGGCCATTTTTGTCAATCAAGACTGGTGTATAAATTGTAAGCCCCTGTTTTCAAATTCTGGTGATTTAATTGATGTAATTGCTGTTATCTGTAAGCCCCATTTGTTAAATAGCTTTAAGGGTATTATATTTGTCAGTATTTACATCCCCCCTTCCACAAATGAAGGCTCTCTGGGCCGTTTTTTGACTTCCTCACACAAAAACTTGCGTCATTATCCTCAGACCATCTTATTCTTTTGTGCGGTGATTTTAACCGTGTGAGTTTTCGGCCCATTACCCTTCTGGGTTTTGATGACCTTGTTTCATTCAATACACGGGCTGATGCCCCTCTTGATCACATCTTGACCAATTACCCAAAGCTTTTTTGTATAAAAAATAGAGCTCCACTCTCCGGGTCTGATCACTCAGTGCTACTAGGACTTCCAAAAGTCTATTCCACCTCTAAGCGTCAACTGCTTACAAAACCCCGAGAGGAAAATTACTGTTCGAGACACATCCGTAGATAAGATCCACTTACTGCAGAGTTCAATAACTAGTACCATCCCAACTTTTCTAGCACTACCAAATGCTGAATTATGCTCTAATTATCTTACGCTATTTTTGAATCACATTTTTGATATTTGTTGTCCCCGTGAAACTGTTATGGTCAGGCCTGACAGAATCTCCTCACCATACCTCAAACACTTGAGACGTCGCAAAGAAACCTTCTACAAACTAGGTCAGCGTGACAAGGTGAAGGATATCAATGTTTTAATAAAGAACGAAATTGCCAGACTTAACGGTTTATTCGTTAGTCAACTTTTTTCTACTTCATCCACCCCCTCCTCTCCTTTTCGTTCTGCTGAACTGTGGAGGAATCTCAAGCGTCTCACTGGTCAACGTAACATACTTGAACCCATTGATGTAGATCTAAACTCTTTAAATCGGAATTTTATCTGTACTTCTAACGACTCCCCTTCTCGCCCAAACTAAATTTACCTACCACCATGTGACTTTACTCCTGTGACTGTGACAACAGTGGAACACCATCTCAAAAAGATTCGCGGGTCAACGGCGGCTGGGCCGGACGGTGTCTCTCCTTTTCTCCTTAAGTCTTGCTGTTTGCAGATAGCTCCCGTCTTGACCCACCTTATTAATCTATCTTTCATAGAGTCCAAGATTCCTGACGCCTGGCGTACAGTAAGAATTACTCCAATCCCTAAAAAATCTTTAACTTTTGCTCCTAAATCTTTCCGCCCTATTGTCTGCTCTTCTGCACTCCTGAAACTTACTGACCGAGTTGCATTAGATTCCCTTAAGTACTCCTCCGTCAATTTTTCTGATCCTCTACAATTTGCATACAAGGCAAAGCGTAGCACCTTGGATGCTGTTGCTTTAGTTGTTCAGTCAGCTTTGAGAGACTTAGACAAGGGATGCCGTGCATATGCATGTGCTTTACTCGACTACTCATCCGCCTTCAATACCATTCCGCGCCAACTCCTCCTGACCAAAGCAGCTGCGTGCGACACTCCGAGCTGGGTTGTCTCTTGGCTTAGAGAATAGTTTTCCTCCCGCACTCAGTTTGTCCAGTCGGGAAAAAGAAAATCTTCTATTCTTCCAAATAATTGTGGAGTTCTACAAGGTTCCATCTTATCCCCTCATCTTTTCTCCCTACATACTGATGATTTGAGATCGCCAAACGACTGCCTGTATGTTAAGTATGCCGATGACATGGTCGTAGGCCACCCACTCAAAAACCTGACTCACCTACAGTCTTTAAAGGATGGCTTAGATCACGTCTCCGCATGGTCTTCGAATAATGGACTCCTACTCAACAATCAGAAATCAGTACAGTGTGTGTTTCGATTGCGACCCTCTCCCATTCCTGAACCTTTGGATATTCTTCCCAATGAGGTATCTTCTTTCCGGTACCTAGGTGTTACTTTATCCTCAAATCTCTCTTTCTCTCTTCATATGGAAACCCTTTTAATAAAAATTCAAAGACTTGTTTATTACATTCGTCGTCTACGTTCATATCACACACCCCAGTCTTTAATCTGGCGATTCATAGATGGCTGTATTCTTCCACTCATTCTTTATTGTTCTCCAGTTATTTTTCCAGCTTTACTTAAAAAAGATCTAATTATTTTTAAACGTGTCATTCGAATGCTCGCCTCTGCTGCTGGTGTTTCCTATCATCTTTTAGTTGATATCATCGTGCAGCGACACTTCAACTCGGTGGAGCAATTCGCTGACCGAATTCTGAATGACACCGTCCATCCCCTTCATAATGAGTTAATGGCTGCGTCGATGCTTCCGCCACATCCCTTGCCGCACTTCGGCCTATCGGAATTCCGTACTGCCATTTCTAGCCCGGTATCTCACCTGCAAAGATGTTGAAAAACAAAAACTAAAACTCGATCTTGCACCTTAAAGTCCTTTTTTCTCCATATATAATCATGTCCACCTGTCCAAAACCTGTTAATCTCTATGGTAATCACTGCGTACTGGAGAACCGTTTTTGCTGAAAGTTTTGAAAATTATTTTCAAAATAAAGCAGTCCTCTCTCTCTCTCACTATGTATCACGGCTCTGTTTAGTGGGGAACGACTTGAGTTAGCCTAGGCGGCCTACGGAATTGCACGCCGCCCCTTCCGTATGAATTTCGAAAACGGGAGAGGGGAAGGAAAGCAAAGTTAACAGGTGTGAGTACGCAGAAAAAATCGGATACTCTCTCTAGGTTTAACCCTCCGGTCAATGCGGTCACTTCGGTTTGGCCGCTAGGTAGAGCTTAGCTTTGGGGAGCCACAAATGAACGTTTGGTGTCATTTAATGGACGTTGGACTTACAAGGAGACAGTTGATACGAACGGCTACAATCTTCATGCGGAACCCATAACTGGACATGGAAAGTTGCGGTGGAGGACTGGTTGGTGAAGAACTGTTAGACGTCCTGAATCTCCGACCAAGCCCTGCGGACGAGAATCTGCCCCAGAAACTAAGGTGAGTTTCATGTCCGCCAAACGTTAATTATCTGGTTATGTCGTAGGCGGCGTACCACGCCGGTGCTGTTTGATCGTTCCCGGCTCGTCAATGCCACCGGGTGAGCGTTGCATGACAAAATCACATCGAAGGTATGCTGCCGCAAACTGTCATGCCTAGAGAGTTAACATACGCAACGGCATGTAGACTTGTATGATCAGGCGGTTATACCTTGTTTACTGTCTTTGGCAGGCTGGATAATCAGGATAGGGACGTCTTTCATGTCTGTCTCCACATCCAGTAGTTCCCATTTTCCCTCCTCAAATAAAAAGACCTGTTGAGGGTGACATGCAATCCCGCAGGCAGCTTTGGCTAATTGGGGTTTTCCCACTGTAACTGGGGAGTTCGACAGCCGCCTGAAGTGACAGCAGTCCTTCATGAACGACGAGGCTGGAAAATGTGCTTTAAAAGTGCTGACAGAGCACATGGCTGGTAAGCTGACTGACATGTTAGCGTAACTAATTCGCTCAAAACAACTGCTACCGTAGAAACACTACACACTCTGGTGTCCTGCAATGTTTCCTTCTGTTTATGAAATTCAGCGGCAGAAGGGAGAACAGGTCTTATCGCCCGCAAGCAGGATCGCTACAAAGTGGCTATCACGGCGCCCATTGAGACCCGTTTCTTTGATCAAAGAGAACTGGAGGAAATGGGTGCCGAATGAGCCCTCGGGAGTGAAGATACGATCAAGGAGGGCGTCGTTAGACGCCCGTCTTGCCTGTCGCAGGTAATCGACAATCGACTCTTGATCATGAGACTCGTACACTGCTGGGGAAAATTCAACACGCCCAATAGCATCTTCTTTTCTCAAACGACAAGACCCGACGACGCGGAGGAATAATCCTACGATGATCTACATGCCCTACGCGGTATTTTGGCAAACACGAAAAAATGATTCTTCCTGACGGCCCACTGCCCGCTTTGGCACTGATCACACCACCTTGGGGGGAGTACTCGGTCGCCGCAGGATCGGTAGCTGCAAGAACTGTGGCCTCGTCTTGTGGACCCAGTTTCCAACCCAGGGCACAAGGTCACCGTCCTGTGAGACCACCGTGAGTTAGACCGCGTGCATCCAGCCCTATCACGGGCACGACCTTTCCCCTTCCCTCATTGTCAGTCTACAAACCCGTTCGACTGTCGTGGGCTCTCGTTTTCTCAGAAAATTGGCGCCAGTAGTAGCCTAAAAGCTTGAGCCAATAAAATTTACTTTCTGACCCTCGCGTGTAATTCCTTTCAACATAATAGTATTTTGTATACATGGAAGTGGTTTCAGCATACCAGACAGGAATCTTAGACACATACTTCGCCGATCGTTTTCCGTTACGGTAACTGCAAAGTCTTCGGCTCCTCAGCTCATGCTAATATACTGCAGACGCGATCATCACGCGATCATTCTACAGATGCTGACAATAATCACCTGAAATGATCATCGCGGCTTCGGTTCATCCTAAAAAGTCATCAGAAAACACTTGCTCCAAGTAGTTCCCGTTTATTGCCAAACTACCAGCTTGGAGTTCAAGACTACGATTACAGCAAAAGTTGTATCACGGAAGTCCGGAACCCATCGAGAGGCCTAAACTATCAAATTTTTGGTGGGCAATGGTGGAAGGTCAGCAAAATACGTATCCGGGTCTTTAAAAGGCATCGATGCCGGCAGCATGTCGAAACTCTTTCTAACATCTGGAGGGGATGCGTATTTAGGCGACTGATAGCAGTGGTTGGCGTGAGTGACTGGCTAGCTTGTGCTTGATATTGACTGGACTGCCACCAAATGCCAACGTTTAAACTTTGACAGAGCCCTACGTAGGTGAGCTTACTGAAATTTCATCGAGAACGTATTCACTACTGCCCAGCGAAACTTGTCCAATGCAGTAAAGGTCTCAAGAATGAAGAGCTGGTCCGTAAGTCGACCATCGACAATCTGAACTTCTTTGCTTCATAGGCCTATTGATCTTGTTCACGCCCTCCGATATATGAAGTACCAGAGTCAACAATCAGACAGCAAATAATGAGGTTCAAAGACCCGCTACCGGTGACAGAACAATCAGCGGTGGTCTACAGCATACCATGCTAAAACTGTGATGCAAGGTATGTTGGTGAAACGGGCAAACATTTTGGCACGAGATTGCATGAGCACCAGCTTGCAATCAACCGCAAGGACAAGCTGTCTATGGTTTATGGCCACGTCAAACAGCAGAACCACAATTTTCGCCTTTGACAAGGCAAGGGTAATCGGCCGAGCCAATGATAAGATGGCCAGACTGATGCTCGAAAGTTGGTCCTCGACTGGCACACTCAACAGAGCCATAGATCTGCATCCCGCCTATCAGGCGCTACGCACAAGGCTCGAGTCAGTGCGGACAAGGCCATCAGGACAGTCGAGCAAAGTGACGCGTGGCCGACAGCCGATGTCAGCAGAAAGTAGGAGAGAAGCCGGTCGGGGGTCATGTGACCAGCATGGGACACCACCTCATCGCGGCGCCCACGAAGCTGAGATCAACTCACATGAGCCCCAACAAATGATCAGTCCGTTGAGTGACGAGGGGGAGGCCGACAAGCATGCTGGCTCGCCAACAATTACGACGGTCGCAAAGGAGTCATTAGTGGCATGAGCCACCGGCGGTCAATCGTGGAGAGGTCAACGCTAATCGGCGACGAACGGGCAGGTCAGAGTTCGTGCCTCGCGCTCGGATATAATACCAGGCAGGTATCAAGGCTGACGAAATCAAGACCAGTAGGAACTGTCAACACATTACTCTGATGATGGAAACGAGAGGGTTTCCGAAACGTCAGCACAAATATAACTCGATCCATGAATGCGCCCTATCTTCTTCTTCGTCTTCTTCGGGGAATGATGTACGCGATGCAATATCTGGACCTCGAATCTTTACCCATATCGAATTACCAACTCTATGTTCAAATATGCGTGCATTGTCGTTGTGTCTTATAGAATATAGTTGTAATTTAAATTGCCTTCAATATTTCCTTTAACTTTATATCCTGCTTATTCTGAAGCTTATGTTTTCTGCGCATTTTTGAAGGGTCGTTTATTCGTTAACTTTGTCGCCTCCGTGGTATTTTGGAGAGAGCTTTTCATAAATGTGGGCATATTTAGTGAGCCCTCGAGCCTATTACGGCTGCGTAGACTTGCCCCCTATCACCTAATGCAATAGTATGTGTTTTTGCGCAATTGAGGGCTCGGGGACATCACTTAATCCGATTATAACTGAAGGATATGTAGCAGCCAGATTGGTGGGTGTGTCTAAACCACTCCTGGGGAGTCCGGATTGTGAATCGTCAATGTTAACTCAGGCCTGAAAGGGGAAATATGTCTACGTTAAAATCTGTCAGTGTTACTCGTGAGACTGCAATGTCAAAAGATTTGGAGATGTTTGCAATGAAGGTTGATGACAGTGACGCAATAGGGCGTTTGGGAAAATTGTTTTGCGCTGTTTTGGCGTTGGGCTGTCGAAACGCCAACTAGACATTTACTGCTGCGCGCACACAGCTGTTCTTAAATGATGCTAATCGCTCTCACCGAAAGCGGATATACGCCCACATTCACGTGGCCCACTTCATGAAGTTGCGGGGTGGAACACTATAGTGTAATTATGTACGATCTGCGTTCCGATTGGTCCGCCCTGTCGGCCAATCAGCTGTGTTCCTTCCCAACCCTCCTAGTAAAGATTCCTACGCGTCCTTCCGGACGGAAACCGATGTAGAATGGACTTCCTCGCTCTGTCGTGGCAGGTCCTCTTGGCTATTTTGATAAATTTTTGCGGGATAGAGGAGGCTGTGAGGTTTACTAACGGCCCCACTGAGTGGGGAATGCTCTGCAACCTGAACGCGGCAGAACTCGATCCGGAAAATATGGAGACTCAGAGGGACAGTAAGGACGGTGTGCCTCTCCTTTATGCTAGTCTCAGCGGACTAATAAAATCGGCCGCCAAAAACCCTCCCAATGGATCAGTTTATGCAAAGCCATGCTGTTTTCCCGAAACTTGGGAGTCAGGTTTCATCGTCCACACACGCCGCATCGGTCGTCGCTCCCGGGGAGACCTCAGTCACTTCAGGATTCTTAGGCGGCCGGAACTAAACTCCATGGAGGCGGTTATGGTGATTGGGCAAAGCGTAATGGCCACTAGTCTCTGTGCCAATTATACTGGTGACCGCCTCGAAACCTGCCCCACAGACACTGCAGCTTGCCTCGAAGTGCCCCATCTTGGGGAGCCACGTTGTGTCTCCGAGGCTACGGGATTCCATTACATGCCCAGAGGTGATCGCACCCAAGAAGTTTGGTTCACGGACTCACGCATCCCCACTGGTGGAATTCGTCGTCATATTTATACTTTCGACCGTCGTTACGGCCTCTGCCAGCTGAAAACTTACCAGCTCCTCACGGGCCAGTACATTGATGCCAAACGAAGTTGCCGGATGATGTTTCTAGAAGATCGGCTCTTCCTACCCATGGGGGGCTCATTTAAAATTGACTTCCAACACGCGTTAGATAAAGATCTTTTCAACTGCAAGACTTCCCGATGATTTATCCATAAACCTACTTAGAACGAAGTAGGCCTCGATATCAGGGAGCCTGACGATATTTATCTAACCTGAAATTGATGTCATTTGCTGTTTATTTAGTCTGTGGTGATGGAAGATGCCCCGTTTAATTGCGTATATATCCAGCCCCGCCAACCCCCCCCCCTTTCTGCGTATTTTATGCTGCCTCTGGTGGGATGCAAATTTCTGAAATAGGTCTGACTTGCTTGCACTTATGAAAATTGTTATGAAGTCCTGTGATTTTATGGCTATCCAAGAACAAGTCATCAGAACTCCAGCTTTCATCGGTTTTGTCTTTATGTTGGCTTGTCAGAGATATCTATACTGGTTAGGTTCTCCTGTGTACGATTGTCAAATGTCACTTCACAGTTCGATGCATAAGTCCACATGGAAAAGTTTTAAATTACAAGCACGTTGTTCAGCCTTAGCTTACTGGGCATAGAAAACTGCCATTTGGCAAACAACCTGAAGCCTGTTCTCCAAGCGAAATTTCTGTGCTCAAAACGCTGCAAAACGCATTCGCTACCGTGAATACGACCAGGCAGATCTCATGGGAGTTGCGTCCATTTGCAACACTTTGCGCCTAGCGACGCGGCAAATCGTCGCCCGAAGAGTCGCCCACGAGCAGTAGCTGTACTATCTTATCAAATCGACCGGAATTCTGAAATACGTTTTCGACTCGAAAAGACTACTTAAGTGCCGTTGTAATATTACTTATCGTGCAGCATCACCCTAAGAGAGCTTAGTCACGCCAAAATGCTGGCTTTTGAATAAGCTCCTTTTCGGCCGCCTGTAACAATACACTCCGAAAAAGATGACTGCTTAAGTGGTATGACTTTCCCCCATTGTCTTTTGATGCGCTTATGATTTCTTATATATTGTATAAAAATGCCCAAAAACTGTTCGCCCCGTACTCAGTTTGTCGCACATAACGTCATCTTCAAGTTGTCTACTTGACGGGAGAAATTTTTTGGTTTTTAAAGAGTTTTTTTGATACCCGAATAATTTTTTACCCCGCTTGCATGTAGGGTTTCAAAACCACATGCAGTATACCTTCCATGTAAAGAATATTGCACATTTCTCTACGTTGTTAGAATGACACCCTACAACTTTACAATGCATGTGGGTCAGGCCGTATACTTCGTAAGTAGCATTAAAAAACGTGCTAATGAGGGGCTGTGTGAAAGGACAATTCACGGTCTTTAAGATCTCATAATTCAAAACTTTTCAAGACCGAAAGATCTTCTCAGTTCAAGTAGAAAATTTAGAGATGCAATCTGCTACCGTATGAGTGAAAGAAAAAATGTTTTGACGTTTTCTGTGAAATATGCTTGGATCTATGGGAGCATCGACAATCAGTGAGAAAATTCATACTAATTAAGTAGTCAATTTTACAGGGTGCAGTTTTTGCAGACGGCCGGGAAAAGCTCATCCAAAAGCCGGCACGCTGACCTGGCAGACATACTCTAGGATTGTGCTACGTGATAATTACTATGACGACCCTACTTAAGTAATCTTTTTGAGTCGAACACATTCCAGAATGTCGGTTAACATTTCGTGTAACCGTGCATTGCCCTGCAGCTTTGTTTTAGAACTGTGCCCCATTATTTACTTTGCAATTGTAACGACTCATCTCTCTTCATTTTAATCAGATTAGTTCATCCATCCCAGCCATCTTACTCCACGCTAATTGTCTCTCGCATTTGATGCATAATTTGCCTGCTATTATGGGATGGGCCGGAAGAAGGGAACGTTGAGCTTGCAGTCAGATATGCATTTCTGAATCGTAGTACCGTCGATAAAGCGTCAGCGTGCGTAATAGGACAAAGTAAACTATCCGTCGATGATATGATGACCCCTCAAATGATAAAGAAAATTGTTCACAAGTTTAAAAACTGTCAGCCACAGCCCATTGCCAAAATATCTGACTGGGTGGAGTGTGCAGATCGAGTGCTGGAGAATATGAAAAAGAGGATAATTATGGCTAAATATGTGAGGGTGGGACTGCGGGGCTACGATAAACGTCCTCTGGAAGTCTTTTTGGTGGGGAGCGTGACATGGGAATATCGAATTGCCTGTTGTCGTCACGTGTCGTTAATTTGGGCTTCAGGGTCTCCCATATGGTGCGTTTGTTAGCATTTGTGACACAACTCGAGACTGATATGTCGGCTAACATGATCAGCGCTGGGAAGCCATCCTTAGAAGGACTTTCTCAAGTGTCATGCAGAGGCTGGGTCCAATCTAAGCGAAAATCGCTGTCAAGCACATGTGCAAATGGGGGCTGGGGGTTTAGCTTGTGGCCAGTTAGGTTAAGTGGGGCGGGGCGCAAGATACTGACCTCTATGGCCAAAGTAGAATCAACAGCAATTGGCGCATCAGGTGTGACATGTAACGTTACTGGTTTGGTATGTGCAAGCAGCCGCGCCGCCGACTGCGGAGACAGACTGCCACAGGATCTCTCATTCGTGACAGTGTGAGGATGGAAATTGTGGTCCGACCTGAAGATTTTGATCCGTGGTTTCCTAAGCCTTGCAATGTTTATTTTATCTCAATAACTTAGCTACCGAAGAATTTCATGTGGGTTATTGTGCTTTTCTCACAGCTTTCGTGAAATAATTATAAATGCAACGTTTACAGGATGAAGCAAGTGTAAAATACGAGCCAAGCTGCTCAGTCAAATGTAATTCATTATCGAATAATTGGCTGGAAGTGCTTGTAGCGCTGGTTCACTGTTAAAAATAACTACAGTAGATGTGCTAGCTCATGTAATGTCAACCAAAATTTCGAAATGCGTTCTCGTTTCGAAGAGATAAATTAAGTATTGTTGTAAAACCAATCACGATGCAGCATAAATCTATAATGATCCAGTTACCTCAGGGTGTGGGCTTTCGAAAGAACTTATTTTCGGCTGCATGCAAGATCTATACTTTGCAAAAAATGACTACTTAAGTAGCATGCAATTTTCTCACTGATTTTCGATGCCCTTGAAATTTAAATTATATTTCATGGAAAACATGCATAAAAATATTCATTCTTTTACTTATTCGGTAGAAAATCACGTCTTCTTCCAATTTCATACTCAAAAGAAGAGTATCATTCGGTTTTAAAAAAGTTTCTAATTGTGAGATTTTTTAATACCGTTGAATGGCCGTTCATGAAACGTCATGTATCTGCATTTACGAATGTGGTTTGTAAAGTTAACAATATTGCTCAAATCCACTGTTTAATTTTATGAACCTCATATGGTCTCCTCTTAACACCGTAGAGAAATGCATGGTTTTCCGTACACGGAAAATATACAACTTGTAGTTTTGAAACCCTGAATGCAAGTGTAACAGCAGGTCGAGTTCAAATGATCTTTTAAATCCGAATTATACTCTTCTTTTGAGTATGGAATTGGAAGAAGACGTGATTTTCTACCGAATAAGTAAAAGAATGAATATTTTATGCATGTTTTTCATGAAATATAATTAAATTTTCAAGGGCATCGAAAATCAATGAGAAAATTGCATACTAATTAAGTAGTCATTTTTTGCAGAGTATAGATCATGAATGCAGCCGAAAATAAGTTCTTTCGAAAGCCGACACCCTGAGGTAACTGGATCATCATAGATTTATGCTGCACCATGATTGGTTTTACAACAATACTTAATTTATCTTTTCAAAACGAGAACGGATTTCAAAATTTTGGTTGACATTTCATGAGTTAGCACATCTACTGTTCAGGGTCGCCTGAGATTTTTCGGCCAGTAGCCAGCTTAAGGGGACACCGCTGTAATTTTGTGCGGGAATTAAGTTTAGGGCCTTTTTTAAAATATGTCGGCGAAGATAATGACTCGACAAGGCGACTAGTGGCTGGAAGTATAGGAAGTCTGAAAATTGGTTGGGCACTGGCGGATAACGAGCTTCTCTTCCCACTTTTGCACAAGCGCCGAGAACTTGGAGTAGAATTTGTAGCAAGGATTGCCTTCTTCTTTCTCCTACTCCCGTATGTACGCTTGCTCGGTGACCATATGCGTTCCAGATTATGTGCTGGTAATTGCATTGTATAAATGTTCTGATTTGGAAGGCAATTTCTGCTTTTTTGTTCTTTTTGTCAAGGCATCAAGTAAATGAAGTATAAAAGACTTCCCGTCACCTGTGTATCATAAAAAAGCAAGACGCCCTGCATATCGTGGAACACTAGACAGAATCTTTAAATATGAATTCAGGGAGACGAATCCAATTATCAAAGAACCTGAACTTCAAGTGATTTATACAAGATGGCATGAGACCTAATGGTTGAGAAGTCTTCAACGTGGAAGAGCGAATCGCATTCAAGGAATAACTGCTGCTTAACCCATGTGTATTTTTCAGTAGGTTTAAGATTAATGCGAAAGTTTATTGCTTCCCGAAATGTGTTTAAATCAACTTTTAGAATATTTTTACAGAAATTCAGGCCAGCTCTAAATATTATACCCGAAGGTGGAATTTTAATTTTGAAACGCCTATGAATACGCGATGTGCTCAGACGCTAGCATGATTATCTATGTAGGCATATTTGTGAATTTATTAATGCTGCCGTCGAAGTCTTTAACACAGTCCATATTCTCTGCATAATTTAAAGAATTATGCGTCGCTGCTTCAGGGGGCATTAGGAACTGCATTATTTTGCTTTAGGACAACTATACGCCATCTATTTCTGAAACCCTAAGCGCAAAATGAACCCTGATTCTGTTCATAGCTATAGCGGAAGGGACGAAGTCTTCGGAAAACACAGTACACCCCCTTCCAAGAAATGACACTAAAGAAGTCACAGTCCTCTATAAACTGAATACACGAAATGGCCCTTTCACAACATATTATTAAACTAGCTGGACCCGGCCACGCGTTGCTGTGGCTCCGTCTGATGAAATTGAAAAGAAAGAAAAGAGGAGGTGACACGTTTCTGATATGTTTAATCTCATAATGCTTGTGGGTATACAATATTTTTGTCGTTGCGTTGTCTGTGCAGATATAAAGATTGTCTGGTTTGTCGACCCTGGAACACGCAACATATAATTGGCCATGTGAAAAACAATCTGTTTGCGGATCCAAAGAGCACAATTTTAAAGATTGGCCCTGAGCTTTGTTGATGGTGACTGCGAATTCCAATCGAATGGGGAATTGCAGTCTCCTCAGTTAGAATGGCATATCGGTTGCGATCAGTTTGAATGCGATGAATGACGACATGCTCACCTTTGAAAAGTCCTGTCAAGATAGTTGCTTAGACGACGTTGCTCAGTAATGTTTTTACTGCAAGCCGCGTGTCGTTGCAAAGCTTCGGCTGGTTGATATTTCGCAGCACGATAATCGGCACACCGATTTTCAATTGCAGTACGTGCGGCGGCATCTCCGGCCGATCAAGTGAATTCGAAAATTCCGTTGGATAATTAACTGCCTTGTCTGCTTCTACGACAGCGTCGACGGTCGTGTATGTGACTGCATTGCTTTAAATCTCTATCTGAATAATACGGTTAAGTTGGTAGACTTCTTTGTTCTTGGCCGCAAGAATATCTCGTTCGCTCAGCCAATCGTGATTCGTACAATTGGTTTGAATATTGGGCAATATTTTTTCAACCAATTCTTCTTTTGACGACACTAAATTGCCGAAGGTAAGAGCTAATGAAATGCGTCCTTATGTCAGATCAACTGGCACCGTCCCGTTCCCGATTCCCAGCAACTGGTGTGGGAATATCCCAGCTGATCGGTCGTTTTGCAACTGGACACGCATATTTGTAGTCAATTATAACGTCTGGAAGTGGCGCCACAAAGCAGAGTATTTCAGGCAGCCATTTATTTCGGCCGCTGATGTCAATCGAGGAATTACAGGCAATATTTGACTGGAGTCTCCTGCAAGCAGTAGTAATGCGTCTCCAAAGGGTTTGGTGTTTCCGCGCAAATCTTGCAATGATCAATCGATGGCCTCGAGCGTTTTTTTGCGCCATTGTGCATTCATCCCGAACTATAGGTTTGCATTTCTGCATTACCTTTCCCACGGCGGATGCCTTGGAAATGTTGCACGAGGGAGTTTCGATGAATTGCGCGTTCCGCAGCAATTTTAAAGCGGAATGAGCTGTTCTTCCGCCGGGTATCAAGGTCGCAGCTATTCCGGACGAAGCAAGAGCTAAGCCTATGTCATTTTTTGGATCTAATTGCTGTCAGAATCTATCTTATTAAGAACCTTTTGCCAGTCTCTCCTTGCGCATCTAAGAAGAAGATTCCTTCAAATACGTTACTGACAGTCCGCATAATTTGATCCTAAATGCCATTCTGCTCCAGTTTTAGCTTATCAATGCTTGATTGCAGATACGACAGAAGATCAACCGGCGCAAATCCACATCTGGCCCAGCGGGGGAGGGTATGTTCAAGTGTGTGCAGGGGTTAGCGCAGCCGTCGGCCCACGTGTGTTCGAGCGGATGCCGGTCAAGTGGCTGCAGGCCAGCGCGTCCGGAAATCCCCTCCCCCTGCTTTTGCCCACAGCAGATGGCGTTGTTATGTAAGGAAAACAGGTGTTTTACCCGTCACAGGCGTGCTATCTGCATAATTATGAAGATGGGCCTATATAAACCCGCCTCTATGCGCAGGCATGGTTGTGCGAAATTCTCAGAGAAATCGGTGCAATACTTTAGAAGATTAGCGATTAAGAACAAACGAACATTTCCATTTTATACACAAATATATAGAAGATTTAAAAGATGAACGAAAAATGCATACTTAAGTAGTTGCTCTAGTCCTATGTTCATATAAGCAGGCGGGTGAGAAGATGCATTGTAAATTCGGGTGCATTCGAAACGATAATATAACCCAGCTTAATTTACCCTGTTTAACTGAATACCTGCTTGAAGGATGTAATTGGCACTTCACCAGTTTCGTGGTTGCTGTAATTTGTCGCCGAGTTCTTAGGTGTAGCCTATTGGTGTTCATTTATTTCACCCCTTCGGAATACTACAATTACAGATCCTCCACTCTGTACTCAGTGTGATCTCTAGTGCTCTTCCGCCTCTAGTATCGGTGCACCCATTTCAATTCAAAATGTTTTGTCAGCGGATAAAATGTACTTTCATTGTCGAAATGGATCACAAACTAAGTGGATTGATCTGGGCCACATAAATCGTCCGTAAAAGAAAACAAAATGGTTCAACGACAGGAAGAACAATTATCTCAATTTGCCCTTCGCATCCTCGACACGGATCATACGATAAGTTTGCTGCAGCGGTTCGAACAAGGCAACCCGTGATAGGGGAGGGAGGTCTGGGGGTTGAAGCCTGTGCGTTTGGTGAAATTTTCTTTTATTTGCAAACTGGTTTTCCGTTTGTGTGCATAGCCCTGCGCCTGTCGCTGCCGTCGCCTCCCTAAGCGGACGTTGGAATGCACAGAAAAATAAACAACTGATTCCAGTTCTCAACTGCTTCCCCTTTTAGTCTATCGATCAAGTATGAGGGACGCAAACGATCGCCTCTATCTGAGAGCAAACAGCGTTGCATTTTAGGATTTGCAAGATTTAGCCGACAATCCAAATCTCCAATCATTTATCTTTCAGGAATTTAAGACCCTGGCAACCATCTCCACGAGTAAAACTAACGGCCAGTAGACAGTACACCCGACCACAAAAGTAAATTTATTTAAAAGCATTCCTTCTGAAAATAACCAGAACACTGGCAGTGTAGTCAGCCTAGTAAAAATCTAAAGTGTTGCCTTTCCCGTAAAACCCCCTCTACCACCATCCAACGTATGACAGGATCCACAGGCTACCTCAAGTTAGTTGGGATCCTACACTCTATCGCTGCCGTTTTCACGAAAAGGAACAAATCCACTGCAACAGTTGAGTGTGAGAGTACACAATGCTCAGTACTGGAACCTGATTTATAGCCGATGCATTAAATTTGTGTAAGGCACCTCGACCGAGAAACAATAGTGCTGTGGATGATATGGCGTCTCGGAATGTAATCTACAGAACTGCCCATGGAGATAACCTGCAGATTAACCTAAACCGGTTAAGAAATTAGTGTGATCTTTGACATGTATAATGGAACAACATTAGGCCTTGACATCAGCGTTTGATTTTATGGGCAAACGGTCCAGGGATATGATTAGCGCATTCACTGCCAGCCAGTTTTAGAATACAAACCAGTCTGTCCTTGGACGTTAACGACCAATACTTACAGGCTGTATGTACCAGTCAAATGAGATTAAACAAACTAGTTACGAGGACAGAGTTTGATGTCGAATTGTTATTCAACGTTGCTTCTAATTTAACAGGCTATTCTAGCACACTAAGACAAAAGGTTTTTCGTGTCATCGCACAGCGTACGGGCGCACACTGGACAGAACGACATGGAGTCCTTCTGACAGTCTGGTCAGTGGTGTAGTCCAGCAGGATGGGCAACAGAATATGGCGTCGCTTGGCAGGAGATATCATGGTTTCCTTTGATGTCACGTCCCTTTTTACTTCTATCCCGCAGGACCTGGCAGTCGAGCCAATCGAACTACTCCTACGAGAGAAGTACGACGAAACGGAGAATCGCCTCGGACACGCCCAAATCATCCAGCTCCTGAAGTTCTGTCTCAAGACGTACTTTACATTCGACGGAACAATCTACGAGCAGGTGAAGGGGACGCCAATGGGTTCGCCGATTTCGGGACTCATAGCCGAGGCGGTCCTTCAACGGCTGGAGTCGCTGGTTTTCCGACACCACAGACCGAAATCCTGGGCTTGGTATGTGGATGACACCTTCGTCGTCACCGAACGGGATCAGGTGCTGACTTTCAAAGAACAACTCAACGCCGTCTTCCCGGACATTCAATTCACGATGGAGGAGGAGGAAAACAATCAGCTGGCCTTCCTGGATGTCCTCGTCTGCCGCAAAGATTGTGGTGGCCTAAAAACCAAAGTGTTCAGGAAAGCGACAAATACGACGCAAATACTGAACTTCAATAGCAACCACCCGATCAGTCACAAACGCAGTTGCGTAAGGGCGCTATACCGGCGTGTTGAGACGCACTGCAGTGAAATGGAAGACAAGGTTGCTGAATTACAATATCTTCGACGGGTAATGAGAGCCAATGGCTACCCGCGCAACTTTGTCAACCAGTGCATACGAAAAGGACACCAGAGACCAAATCCAACTAGCCCCAAATTTTGGCGGGCTCTTCCGTACGTGAAGAACGTCTCGGAAGCCGTCAGTCGTCTTCTCACTCCACTTGGAGTTGGGGTTGCACACAGGCCGGAAGCAACCATTAGACGCCAAGTAATGAGGCCAAAAGACCCGCTGCCACGGCAGGAAACGTCTGGAGTCGTTTACCGGATCTGGTGTAGTTGCGGACAAAGCAATTATGTCGGAGAAACTGGGAGATTACTCCGTACGCGACTTGCCGAGCACGCGGCAGCAGTGAGGCGGGGAGACGCTAACTCTCAGGTGGCGGCACACTCGACGGGACCCGGCCATATTTTCAAATTTCAAGAGGCCGAAATCCTCGCAAGGGGTGACAACCGCGTGAGCCGCGAGCTGCTCGAGTCATGGTTCTCAGGCCCGCAATCCATCAACAAACACAATGACCTCCCGGTGCCCTATTCCGTATTGCGATTTTCCCTGGGCAGGAGAATCAGTCACGTGAGGAGGGCGCGGGTGAGCAATTATCACGGTGACAGTGAGCCAGTTTGCCGAGCAATCGTCACACCAGCATCGAGCACGGATGACGAAATCGCGGCCATTAACAACTCGGACTCGGACCGCCAAGCCACCGCCGCATCAATTACGACCCCAGCGGCGATTGTGAGAACTGTTAATTGCTGTGCGCATACGGTCCCACGGCAGCCACGTGCTATAAATACTGCATTCCTGGTGCCACCTTCACCTCTATCTGCGAATGTCGCTGATGATGGATTCGAGTGAGAATCCGAAACGTCAGGCAAATAAACTTATTGTCCCAGTGATCGCATCTTCATCTTCTGAACTGCTACCCGGGACTCGCCTCTTCGCTTCAATCAGCAATGTTTAACATCTGTAAATTCCTCCTGAGAGGCTGTGGCGCACGACGCTGTTTTGGCTGAAGAGCAATAAACGTGAGACTCAAGGGGTAGATGGTACCCATCGCCCAAACTTGGCCGGGTTGTCTGCAACAGAGTCGTCATTCACCCTGAACACAATCACTCGGTGCTGCGTACCTTCCGCAAAAATGGCGAAAACCTCCCAAGTTAATGAGTACTACCAACTTTTGGAGCCTATTTAATATTGATCATTATTTCAGTTCAACGGACTTGCGGTTCCCTCTGGCTGAATATGCCGTCATCTTTCGGAATTTGTGGAGAAAACCATTGTCGCGTGGTTAATCCCGAACTGACTGTATACACGGCTGCAGAGTTCCTGCGCACATCCACCCGTTTCGACGCCGTTGGTTGAATCTTGAAAGTTCCTCAACTGCTCTGCCGACTGATGGTTTCAATGATGATCATTTGCCATTGCCTTCTCCTCCCGCATGGACTACAAACTGAGATCGGATTTCCGTGGACGGAGCCTCGGCAAACACGCACGCTGCACTGATGGACTACGCCCTCCGAACTTCAGTGCGAGCGTCTAGGGAGGTTTCCAGACTTTAGCATCTACTATGAGAAGTCCATCCTCCATTTGGTAGTGCAATCCACATAATATTCGACCGCACCATTGAGTCAGATTTGGGGAGAGCATCAGTCCCCGCGAACACCGTAGCATGGACTGTAACAGCACTATCAGACGGTTAACGAACGGGACTTCTTGTAAATTTTGAGTACAGGCGGGGGTTAACAGCCGCTTGGATTGTTTGTTCGAGGTTTTCTCTGGCGTTTTGGCCCAAGCAAGCAAACCTATTTACGACGGTCCGCCGTCGCCGTCATTGAGCCTTGTGGCATTTTGTAAGGCAGTGGAGGTGTCGGACTTGGCCCTCTTCGCTCTGGTATCACTGTCGTTGCTGGTCCATGGCTGTTTATGCGTCGGATCCGAGAGCCTACTTTGCAGCCAGCCTTCGCTAAGGGCCGTTCCACTATCCGCGCCCGTGGATACGCCAGGCAGCACACAAGTAACTGGCAAGGATGGATCATGTAGCGGGAGTGGGTTGTTTAAACATCCATAACTAGCTACTTTATTGTATTCAGTAGGATCACTCATGTGCTGTCTGGCGCCCTCATGGGTGCGGGTAGTGGAACGCCCCTAAGTGGAGGTTTGCTGCAAAGTAAACCCGTCCTTCCGTTCATCGCGGTGAATGCACGTCAACTGGACTTCACCGGTTCGGTACTCCGGTTCCAGCTATATCAGAAACACAGGCTACAACGAAAAGACGAAATCCCTGGCCACCCCGTCCTGTAAATTTTAAAACTCTCCACTTAGGATAGTGACTCGCAGTCCCATTATCAATGGAGCCATCAAATATTAGTCTACTGTAGCCGCCCATAAGACTGCACTCCAATCAGCCCTATAAGAGGAAGGGGAGCATCAAGACTGGAAGATATGCATGGATGATTTGGCCGTGGCAAGACTCGGGCATGGAGATAATGGTATTACCGGGTAACTGAGATCCTTTATCGTGAAAAGACGGCCTCCCGCAGGTCGCTAGTCTTCCCGTTAGACAAAATTACGGACAATGGAGATAGTGATTCGTGATGTGGCAGAGGAACGGTGATCTTAACGGTAAGCTTGACTACAGGTATTCAGGCCGTCTGACAGGGACTACAAATTGCTGCTGCGAAAACGCTCTTGAGGGCCGAACAACCGCTTCTTACCGAACTACGAGGTAGCTACTACCTGCGACTGGGAAATGGAAACTGGCCGTCATAAAGATGAGGCTTCAAGGAAATTCTAAACAAAACTCGTACTCTTGGAATGTCCTCCTTTCCATCACAACCCGGACCCGGGTTGGAGAATGAATGGGACTAAGTCCACTCCGCGGAAGACGGTAATCTGACTGTGGCGGTGGCAAGGTCCTAGTTCTCGTCTAGCCCATCGCAGTCGCTAACGCCCTCGAATCCCATACTGCCCGTACAAAGAGACATGCAATTGGCAACCGGACAATTACAAACAAAAAAACGTCCCATTCAGCCTTCTGTGCTAATGCCAGAACCAACAGACCATGCCGACTCACCTACCCATGCAACCTCTCTCCCTTCAAGGCGAAGTTGAGAAACCTGGGTCCACACAGGCTCTCCCCTTTCTAAACTTACGAATTACTGATAGACCTGTTCTAACTGCTCGGCTGCCACGTAGACTGCCGCTAAAAACAATGATGGTTCCATACTTATCTAAATAATGATAAAGAGGCAAAGATAATAGTTTCGGCGAAAACCTATCAATCAATTTATCATTACACGTCATTTCAAGTCTACATTTATAGGCCTCTGCAAAAGCAAACATTGTAAAATTTTTTAAAAAATCTTAAGGCAATGCCTTGCAGGATCATGCGAATGTACACGTGCAAATGTCACTGGAATACGAACTACTTTCCAAGAA
>CACRXP010001427.1:49385-73663 GCA_902702965.1 Spirometra erinaceieuropaei | reverse complement strand
AGATTTTGCCTACATCGTCTAAAATCTGCATGTAAATTTATTTTTACTTGCTTTGATGGGACCCCGACGGGTCTTTAATAAAAATAATTGAATTGAATTGAATTGAATATAAGAAAGTAGGTAAAGGATAAACTTATTTGTTCGATTTTTCCCTCGCATTTACTAGAACAAAATAAACTGCTTGCAATTATTTTCGCAGAATGTAGCTACCGATATACCGAAAACAGCAAAATGTTCGCCGTTACTGTGGCATTGAGTTTTGTCCTCATGCTTTAAAATGCTGAGCAGATTAAATGTGCGACCGCTGAAGAATAAAACTGTACGAAGTGGCCCATTTCCTATCGGAAAAGCAACAAAGATCCAAGGCTTGTAAGTCCACAACTTTCCTATCACGTCAAATTTCGACGCTTCAAATTTAAATTTCTTTGGTGAAAAGTGCTGGACAGATTCTATTTTCTACAGCTCAACAGCGCTCTGCTGATAGAATAAAACTATTCCAGTTCAGGCCTAACGTACGCCCTGCAAAGCTGGTCATAACGTAGCCAATTTTAAAATTCTATTGGATAAACCCGGTCCTTCTACGTGTTTTGGAAAAACTAAATAATTTTTACTAAAGACCCGTCGGGGTCAATACATAGCAAGTAAAAGTAAATTTACATATGAATCTTAGTCGACGTAGGCAGAATCTGTACAAAATGCTATTCATGGTTTTTGAATTTGTAGTTCGTTAAGAACAATGATGAGCGAACAGTGAAAAAACTCCACTTAAACATTTAAAAATGATTGGATTAATTTTACAGGAGAAAAAAACCCTCGCTCATAATAACACAAAAATTCAGACAGGACTGGCCTTCATGTGGCGGTATATAACGGATTATAATCGGACATCGGCAGGTCGGAAATAAATGTCAGCCTTGAGAGGTACGTATGCGGGTCGGACAGGACTGGCCTGCATGTGGCACTGTATACGGGATTCAGAACGGACATCGTCAGGGTAGAATTGATACGTCGAATGAGAATATTTGCGTCAAAGTGGCCAGACAAGACGAACTCGGACGCGATCGGCCAAAGTACGCTTCGACCCCAGCCGAGGTGTGGGGAAGGGAGGTACGACCAAACTACTAGTAGACGACGAACACAGAGGATTCTGCCGTAAGCGTCGACAGACCGCATAAGGATATAACTTCTGGTGAAAGATTATTCCAAAGGAAGGCATATTTGGAAGCAAATAAGAGTAAGAGCTTAGATGTAGTGCAAAGAGGCGGCGGAATCCCCATGGAGGAGTTGTGCGTGGTATAAGACCGATCTCTCGGAGTGAGAGTGTTAATGAGCGGAAGATTGGAGTTAGAGTTAATGCGCAAAAGGCAGCAAAGGCCAGCATCGAGTCTTCTAACCCACAAAAACTTAATGTTCGCCAGCTGACATCTCTGAGTATCAGAAATACTGGACGAAGCTTCTGAGAACAGTTTCCGGGTGAAAACCCTCTGAACATTTTCGATTTTATTACGGTCGCAGGCGTTCATTAAACCGAAGAAAGGACAGCAGTATTCGAGGACTGGAAGAACAAACATTTGATAAAGTCTTAGCTTCATTTCCGGAAGGAAAAAATTATGCGATATGAATCCACATATCTGCGCGGCTCTGGCAGAGATTCTATCTGCATGAGGTGATAAAGCAAGCTTATTTGTTTAACTTAGACCTACATAGGTCCTCTATGGTGAGGCATTCTGAGAAAGGGTTATTCCGAAAAATTAGGGGACCAGGAAGTTTGGTAGGACCAAAAGACATGAAACTACACTTGGATGATGAAAACTCCATCTGCCATGTCGAACCCCATCTGCTTAAACGTAGTAAATCGGCATTATTTTTCTCAACACAAACATTTGCGGTGTCCTTAGAGTATGGTAAACACACTTGAGGTCATCGGCATAAGTAAAAGTTTGCGAATTTCCGAGTTCAGTCGAAATATCATTGATTTACAGAAGGAAGAGTAGCGGACCCAGAACCGTGCCTTGAAGTACGCCACTCGTGATCAAGTGAGGTGTCGAGTAGCTATTACCGACCATGACTTTCTGATATCGGTTGGACAGGTAGGACCTGATGAAGTCGAGTAGAGGCGGCCGGATGCCGAGAGCTTCCAATTTTACTAAAAGACGTCTATGGGGCAGCTTGTCAAAGGCTTTGCTAAGATCAGAGTAAATAACTACCACTGACTGCCGCTCATTACGAAGAGAAGTGATTAGATTAAGAAAAGCCAAGTAGCATGTTTCGCTGGATTGTTCAGGTAAAAATCCATGCTGACTAGAGCTCAGAGGCCGATTAGCTAGACAGAAGTCAAGAATTTCATTGAAAATAATTTTTTCAAGAAGCTTTGCTAGAGACGGTGTTTTGCGCACGCCCCGATAGTTATTAACATCGAACCGAGATCCTGACTTGAAGACGGGAATGATAATTGACGTTTTCCATGTTTCAGGGAAAAATCCTTTTGAAATATAAACCGAGAATAAGTGACTGAGCAATATGGGAAGATCGGACGCTTGTTTAATAATCGAATTCGGAATCCCGTCCGTTCCTCTGCAGTGTATTTCAAACGACTTATGTGTTTGTTTGTGAGATCTGAGGAGACATCAATTGTACTAAGTGTCCTATCTGAAAGTGATCGAAAGAAAGGGACCGGATCGGACTCGGTAGCAAGGTGTTTTGCAAAGAAAGCACTAAACAACTCCGCCTTGTCAGTGTCATCGGTGAGGAAGACTTTGCTATCATTTAGCAGGGGTGGAAGTTCGAGACCACGCTTAGAGGAGGACCGATGACGAAGATGTTAGCGACGGATTTGCCAGAGTTCGACTCACTGAGGACAAGTGATTCTCTTTGCCTGTCTCGCGCTTGGCGCATCCATGACGCCATCTCAAAAATCTCTGTGATTCTAAGATGAACAGATAAGGAACTAGTGGATGGGTCACGCAGTTGTCGCCTCAACTTTTTTAGTCTGTTCTGAAGAAAATAAGGAACAAGGGAATCTGAAGAATTAGGCTTGAGATATCTACGCGGCACAAACTCTAGGCTGTCCTTGGAAACATTGGATATGACATCACGAAGAATGGTTGCATCGCTACAAGTGAGGAAGCCACACCAATCCAAAGATCTGATATAGTTATTTATTAAGTCGTTATCTACGAAGTCGTAGTTCATGTAAGTCCGAACGGCGCTTGCCTTTTTTGAAACGGCAAGCGGTAAGCAACAATGAATTAATACGTGGTCACTGTTAAAGGGGTCTTTTTTGAAAGCAACCAAAAGAGGAACAATGTCATTGGTAAAGATTAGACCTAAAATGTGATTATCTCTTGTTGGAGAGTGCACCGATTGAGACCAGTTAGAAAAATTGACAATATCTTGAAAGGGCTGGAATGTAGGTGGACAGCTATTGAAAGGTCAGTCTATTTCAGGAAGAACAAAATCCCCAGTGATTATTTTAACATCGAAAGCAGCTTCCGAAATTAATTTAAAGATTTCACAGAGTTTTGAATAATTACCGGCTGAAGAATTTGGGGGATTGTAGATACGGCCAAAAATTGCCTTTCTTTGCGGCGAGAGAATAACAGATGCCAAGCAGAAGTTTCCTGTGAATGAGTAGACATCCAAGTAATAGGGAGAGTGCTTTAGGTAGGATTTAAGATAAAGAAGACAACCACCCCCACGCCTAGTTGTGTGGTCTTGACGGTAAAAATTGAAGTCATCTATGAGAAGGGCAGAGTCAGGAATTAGAGAATGGGTCCAAGATTCTGTTACACATATAATATCAGGCGTCATTTCCAGAGCAATGGCTCTGATTTGGGTCATCTTGTTTATAACTGACCTGGCATTCAATAATATAATATCTAATGCGTTTCGAACGGCAATGCTATTTTCGACGGTATTAAAAAAAATTGGAGGTAGATATGTAAACCGTGAATTAATGACACTTGGAGAATAAGTACCAGTTAGTCTAGAGTTATTGACGTACGGGGAATCAGCAAGAGGAGGCTGAGTATGAGACCAAAAGGATGTGGGGATATAGTTTTTAAACATTGGAATGCTAGGGGAGTTAGAACACGGATAGGCTTTTTGGTAGTTAAATTGTGGAGGAAGGGGAGGAGGAGGGAGTCTAGAAGGAAAGTAGGGGCTAGTGGGTGAGGGTAGGCAGCTATGAGAATAAGAGTGTGGGAAACCAGGTCTAGGTAGGAAGTCAAAGGTTGACGTACCTGAGAGCAATTGGTCTTAGGTGGTGGGAAGCCTGAACTAGATTGGGGCATAAATGACTTAGGGCAATTTATGTATGAATTATTTGATGCATATATGGTAGGGCATTGATAAGTAACCGGTACGCAGGACAAAGAATTATTCAGGGATAAAATTGGAACTGCGGGGTTTGTAGACGTGCTGGGCTGAGCAGACTTGTTAGATCAATGCGAAGCCGTCGTACCCCTAAATGGAACTGTACTACCTATCTTTTGGGTCGGAGTCTGATTCAGTTTTCGAGTCTCACCGTTTTGACGCCAAGTCACGGGTGACTTAACTGTAGACCTTACAGCACCCAGTTGGACAATAGAAGTTATCGGTCTAGCTGTTGTAGACGGATTTTCATGTGTCTCAGCGGGACTATCCGGACGACAAATGGGGCTGCTGCTGCAAGTTTAGGGACAGGCAAATGCGTCAAGTGGCTTGAGTGAGATGGAGGTGTAAGAGAAAGGGGAAGGAGGGAGTCAGATGTCGCAGGAGTAGAACAAGCTGAATCCTTACGGCCACTTGTATTATGACCGAGTTGGGGAGCATAAGACTGAGAAGCCGTGGGTTTACGTGAGAATAAAGACCCAATTCTACGCTCCATAGGAGTAAGATCATGACAAAGGAAAAATTTTGCCTTTTCTACGTACGCAGTAACACGCTCTCGATGGGTAAAGATTGTGTCGACCTCGATTGACGAAAATAATTTGACTAAGATGGGCGGATTTTTGCTATGGGAGGACAAGCGTTTGGCATCGGCTATATTGTAGTTGAAACCACATGAATACAGGAAACTGGTCGCAACATCAATTGGCCGAGCAGACCGAGGAACATTTTTTAGCAGGAAGTTGGAAGAACGCTTCTGTCTATCACTAGATTCACTGGCGATCAGGTGAACAAGTGAGTCGAGACGCCTACATTCTTCAGAGGGAATATCGGAGATGTTCCCGTCGAATAAATGTCCAAGAATTGTCAGCAAAGAGGCAAACTTTAGCATAAAGTCATTGCAGTGGTCAAGTGCAGACAGATTAAGCTGCCGACCAATTACAACGGGTGACGACTGACTAGTAATATCATCTGACGTAGATTTAGGTAAAGCTTCTGACTTACGTTTAGTTAGGCCATGCTTACTTACAGAAGGCGAGAGCTTACGTCGACCAGTGACTTTTGGTCTCATCTTGTCTCGAGGCAATTTGTGATTAAGTAAACTTCTGGCAGACAAGTTGACTGAATTTCAACTAGGGGCTAACGATGTAAAAATAAATTACAACAGTTAGAGAGAAATCGGATGCACAAAATGAGAATTGCAGAGTGCGATTAGTGAATAACGGGCATAGACTAGCAGAACTCGAAAGGAGATGGCAGCAGGCAGTTCTGAGAGAAGAGGCCTGTATTTAAGGAAATTCAACCAAAAATAGGTACTAAAATCGTTAGGTCTCACAGAAAAACCACTTAAAATAATATCCTCCACTTATCTTCAAATTTAAGACCAGCGGCTTGACCTTGAAGATGTCGGCTAGCGGTCAGGTAACTGGTGTAGATGACTGGTGCGCTGACGCTGAGGGTGAAAGATATAACTGGCATTGGTTGAAAAGGCGAGGCGGCGAGAGTGACAAATGAGGTCTGGTTAAAATGATCTTATCAATGCAAAGTAGAGTGGGGAGGAGGCCGAATGAATATAATTGTGCACGGAAACGAAACAGAGGTGCTATGAACGATACAGGGTCACCAATATAAGAGATAGACTAAGTTGTCTCAAATAGAATTAGAAAAAACAAAGTGGCCGCCAGAATGCAGCGTGGCGGTACATTGTTCTCGAAAGTTGTGCCAAAGTTTTTTACAGGTCGTACTTTTAGTGTATTGAAACAAACGGTTTTCATGTCACTGCAATCTTCTGACCAAAGCAAAAACTCCTTGGGGAGGATCACTTCTGTCATTAGCTGTCACTGTTATTCATGCCGGCTGTATGCAACGAATTCAGTAACCTACTCCTCCAACAACGACTCCCCAGGACATAAATCCCTAGTTGAAAGGCTTGTCTAAATGTGTAGTTTTGGCAGTTTTCTACCAGGTCTTCTGTGAGGACAGGCTCTGCCTTTGACGCCATCACATTGCAGACTGTGATATACTGGTAGATAGATGTTGCCAGATATATATTCAAAGTCGAGTCTGTCAGCTTGAGTCACTTTACTAAACCTCACCGTGGAAATAAAAATACGCTGTGACAAATAACTTTTCCTCCGACAATGCGATGTAACTACAGAAAGTTGAACTTTCGGTGAATGTAAGAAGCGCAGAACAGCAATTTAACAGCTCGGCCTTCGTACATGATGACGCTCACCAATGAGCCAGGAAACAGGCTACGTAAAGGTACCGTGCGCGTACATTAGTTGGTCACGATTCAGACTTGTGATGCATACACTGCACTGTCTCCCGCCCAGCTCACTTCATCCAAATGAAAATAAAAAAAAATCGCTTCGAGCAGAGGGGGCCAAGGGCGTTGTTGCCGGCAAAGCCAATTAGTTTGTCCACGTATGTCCGCAGTTCGACCGTCGTGCTCGACGGTATCCACCATGTGCTCCACAGAGAGGTGAATAGGCACGGTGACTTGCGCGTAAACTAGTTCACGGTGAGAGCAGGCTTGTGCAGCGCCTAGCACATTCTCCGCCTCCCAGCTGGGCCGGTGTCCAGACATAGTCAAGAAGACTGGAGGCGGGGGAGGGCGTAGTTGGCGTAGACATACACCTAGCCGTACCACTACACCACGCAATTCACAACGTACATTGAACTGGACTTTACACCAACAAACCGGGACGGAACAGACCCCAATTTTCGCGGTATAAGCCTGAGACTGCATACGACCATACCCAAATTTTAGCATTTGTTACGGACGCATATCCCCTATAACGCCTACCGAACGACGATCTTGTCCCTGTTCTAGTCCACAGCATTTAACTTGTGGCCCGTTTTAGGGACAAACATACACACGACCGGGTCCCTTATCCATGTGTTAGGCTACACTATGTGAGGGATCTCATATCTTATATCATTGAGATCGCCATAAGAGAGACGATAAAAAGGACTCGTTGCGGGGTAATCCTTGGTCCTGACGAGGATAAAATTTGACAGATTTTCACACTACGATCGACAGTATACAGCGGTAAATTAAAGTGCGTCAGGTTTATTCCAGTGAGGAATGCCTTCATGTGCCATTGGGGCGGACTTCATACCAGCGTCGGCCTCTCTCTATCTCCCCTTTCCCGGGCATCAGCAGAATAACCGAGCCTGTCAAGCAGCCGAAGCTGAGATTGGGTACATTGGGCATCAAAGCTAAACGGCACGCCTGTGTATGGCACAGGGAGTGCAAGAAGCCGAAACCAACATTATACTGCCGCTCTTTGCTTCGGTTAAATAAGGGGTGCTAGGTTATGTATAGCCCGATTGGAAACTGCCTTAGAGCGCAAAGGTGGATCAAAGAAAGTCGTTGTCAACATTCACCGCAACACATTCTCACATTGTGCACGAAATAAATTCACACAAAGCACTATTTTAGACCAAATTCACGTGTTAGACCTGCAGAACCGACCGCCATTAGAGTTAAGAGACCACATCACACTTTACTTCGAGGACTCACCGTCTTCCAAACCAATTCTGCCTGATAGGTGGGAGAGGAACTTTTGGAAGCAGGATTATTCTCTCATGAGGAGAGAGGCGGCAGCGGTATCAGGGGAGACTAAACTGCATGATTGGGCAAACGACAGCTGGAATACTTTCAGTTCCTTACTAAAAGAGGTTGTTTATTCCAACTGTCCTCTCAGACGAAGGGCAATTACAAACAACCCAAAGTGGATAAACTCAGACTTAAACGTCTCTTTCAAAAAAGGAATCTCCTGTAGAGGCGTTAGAGACGAACCGGCTCCAAAGAACACTTACGGGATTATAAGCGGCAACTCAACGTTTGTAAAAGTGAGGCTTCCAAGCCGCGAAGGAGGTTTAGACTGAACATGTTGCGAAATTCGTTGGAACCTTCAAAACTTAGGTGGCAACATACGAAGCACCAAAAGGACTCAGAAGCTGGTCCCTGACTTTAGGTCTGCAGATGGAAAAGTGCGGACTGATGACGAGATTAAAGTGTCCCTCATTTCTAATTTCTTTCAGTTCGTCTTCACTTAAGAGCCTATTTCTATATTTGTCCATCCATCCGTTCACTAGCCAACACCTACTACTACCCCCTCTCTCTCTTACCCCTTCCCTACCCTCCTTAATCGAAGAACCGCTCCTTTCATCGACCATAGTTAGGGGTCGAACTACTTCGGCTGAAATCTGCCAAATCGCCTGGCCAAGATAGAATTTCAGCATTAGCACTTCGTGAACTTGCTAATGAACTGTACGAACCATTGCCTACATTATTTCGAAAGTCATTTGATAAAGACGAGCTTCCGAAAGACTGGAAGTTTGTACTCATCACCCCGATCTATAAAGGGGGTTCACGAGTTGACTGCGGAAATTATTGTCTCGTCTGTCTTACTTGCATCGCGTGTGAAATAATGGAGCACATTATGAAAAGACATTTGATGCAATACCTGGGAAAAACAAAATACTGTGTGATGCCCAACATGGCTTTCTTCCAGGACGCTCCTGCCTAACGAGTATTCTTTACTCACACGAGAAATGCACAAGGGCTACCGATGAGGGTTATCCAGTGGATGTCATATTTTTGACTTCAAGAAGGCCTTTGATGGTGTCCCACACAGGTTTCTTTTACAGAAGATCTGGGATGTAGGAATTCAATAAAGAATTTTTAAATGGATTAGGAAATGCGAAAATGCCCATAACAGTAATCAGATCAGGATTTTTTGTCGTCCAGCGTACAAAGAGTCGTCGTTGATAACTCTACCTCAGAATGAGTACGGGGAAAGTGGTGTCCCACAGGGTTCTGTTTTAGGTCCAGTACTCCTCCTGATTTATGTTGGTGACTGCATCAACGAACTGGATTGTGAGGCCCTTATGTTCGCAGATGACATAAAAATATGGAGTGAAGTCAAGTGCGATCATGTCGCAAAGAAGTTGCGGTCGAACATCGATAAACTGAGTGGTTGGTCAAACAGATGGCTTTTAAAGTTTAATTTGTACAAATGCGTGACCTTACATCTAAACACCAGGCGAAATGCCCCTCCCAAACATCAGTACAATATTGACGGGACGGCGTCAGAAACCATAGAATGACACAGAGAGCTGAGTGTATGGACGACCACAGATCGAATGTCGTCAGAACACTGTAGCAAGATGGTCGAAAAGGTAACTAGTACTTTACAATGGACCACATGTGCATTTAAGATGTCCCCCCCCTCCCACGTACTCTTTGAAAGGCTTCTTGTGATTAAGCCAGTGGCTTGCGAAAGGACATTTAAAAATTTCAGTCAAACACGTAGAAGAAGACTCAAAGGCGTAGATCAAACAATGGTAGGGGACGCTTACCTATCGTTCTTACGGAACTCACTCGGTCCGTTGTGCCTTACAAACAAACAATCAAACAATTGTCACAATGAGAAGAAATGTTTTCAGGCTTATAGGAAGCCCAAAGGAGGCGCAGATTAAGGTTCGAAGGTATAGAGTTTACTGATTACAGACAACTGTAGGCGTGAAGGAGGCTAGTCCGAATCAGCGACCTCTCAATTTTTCGGACTGTTCTGCATGGGATTATGACGTTCATTGAATACTATATGTGAAGGCTCGCCCTGTTATCTTTTTCAACCCATTCCATAAACCGGTGCCACATTTCACGAGTGTCACTTGTCTAAACCGTGGCTCTTCGGAGGAAACATCAGAGTTCATCTTCGGCCCCGCATAGTGACCATCTTGTTTTTTTCACGGGACAAACACGTTGTCGTCTTTGTATTCCACATAAAGGAGGCTACGCCTTGTTAGGGTCCAAAACTGCTCATGTTTTGTTCCTTCGTAGCCTCAAAATATGGACTCATGCAGGAATCCGAAAGGTTGGGTTAATAAAACTGACGTCCGGGTATTCGTGTCTTCTCTTCCACAAGGACACGAGACTGGCATATTCATCTATGTTTGTTTCACCCGTCTTGCTAATTCCACCATCAGATATGAGCGTTGTTATCTAGAGACGGCAGACTTAAGTGAGCCGCCTAAACAACGTTGTAAACCTTGATTTGTCTGGGCATCTCCCTGGAATGCACAGGAATGCTCTTTAGAACTGGAAGATAAGGGCATCAGAGTACCGGGCTGCATTTGCTGCCACTCCTACGGAAGAAGTACCCACATTTCCTATTAAAAGAAATTTTAGAGTTTATCTAATCCAGGCATGCGTGCTTCGAGGAATTTCAAGCAAGCGATTGGTAGTAAAACGTTTAGTTACACTGCCGAGACTAAAGGGCAGCCTGAAAATTTTTAAGGCGATTTGCGGAAGAAAAAGACTTATTTCCGTGGGCCCAATATTGCAGTTTTTAGGAACTTCATTAAGTTTCCCAAAGTCGTTAGTGAATCAAATCAATAGATAGTAGGTTTTGACACAGCCTTGTCCCTCGCCTTAGAAAACCTTGCGTAATTTACAAATCACAAGCAAGATTATATCGTCCAGTCGATCGGCAGTAAAGCGCATTAGTCGTCTTAACCGAGTGTTTATAGCCCCTCTGTTTCTGCGTTATGCGAGCGATTTCTCAGAAGATTTGAATTTCTTTATCCACAACCTTTAAATAAATAAATAAATAAATAAATTTTTATTTAATGCCAGTATACAGGCATTGTCAAGGGAAGCGATTCAACACAAATCCGACCAGCAGTGAAAAAAAACTCCTGAGCTTAAGGCATAAAAATATAGTTGATGGTGGTTTTTGTGGTTTGGAGGGCTCAGGAGAAAAAACTGCCGGCGGTGGTAGAATATCAACCGTCAAGAAGGGGAGAGGTTGCACGGTATCGGAGATTATCGGACGTCAAATTCCTTTCATGAAGTTGCGGATAGTCAAAGTAGAGGCGTTGAGGAACAGCTGGTGAGACCGGCCATAGTGTTCAGAGACCACAAACGCCATCGCTACGGTACAGTCGATCAGTAGATTCAGCACCCAAAATTTGTGGGAGCTTTTCTGAATGCAAAAATCGAGTAATAGTTCTCTTAAATAAAGGATAATTTTGCAGAGTTTTCACACTCATGGGTAGTTTATTCCAAGTAGCAATTGCGTTTACAGAAAAGAACCGACGGATAAGAACTTATTTGTAGCCAAATATAAAATAAAAATGCAGTTATTCTCAAAGTTTGTGGTTTCGACGTTTCGCGGCTGCAAGGAATAATGTGTCGTTTTGTGTACTGGTTATTCGCACTCGGCAGTCCATGGAATTCGTAAACACCGTTATTTCCATCTCCGAAAGACATTGCCCTATTCTACCCAAGTATTCTTGTTTTCTTCGAGCGTATCTCACCAGTCACTTTCGGTATGTGCTAACGAGAAATACTTTTAATGGCACATAATTGGAGATGGCGCATTCGGAGGTACATGGAGAAATAACAGTCCTTTTTGGAGGAACTGTTTACCAAACAAAGACAAGTGAAAGCATTGGACAAGATCAGGCGTAAAAGTTAGAGATGCGTGTGACCATTAGGGTTAGCAATAATGTTACTTCTAGTGTGCGTGTTTCGGAAGGCAGTTCCGTCTTTACTGTCTGCTTTTTAGCTCACATACCTCAATTTTGTGTGGATCAATATGAGTTTTCGGATGAAAGTGGAAAACCGACGTGAGCGAGGTTGTATCCCAAAACTATGTAGTATAATACAAAGCAACGTGATTTGAAAGAAAGATGACTGTCGCACGATTATAGGGCTGCCTAGCTGACTGGGAATGTGGCGCGATGTAAATGCTGCGTTGTGTTTAGGTCTAGGAGGCTGTCGCCGCCAAATGGCACTTCAACCGTCATGTCCGACGATGTCTACCGGGTGCTCTAGAGCAAGTTGAAGCATACACAATGAATTAAGCGTGAATTACCTTATAACTATGGCAGACTTACGAAACATCTATCGCACTGTTTCCTCCCCACCTGGGCCCGGAGTCAAGAAATAGTCAAGAAGACCTGCGGTGACTGAGAATTCAGGCGGCTGGCACGGCCAGACCCACACGCAGGCGTAACTGTATACCCAGCGGGAGCGCATGCAAATCTATCGGCAGTGAACCAGGTGCCAGAGAACTGCCAGCGCAAAACAGGCTGCGAGAGTCACGGTTTGCTGAAGCATGGCATATCAGACGAATACACACCTTAAGACCCAGAAGGGTGAGACGCAGCCCTACATTTAGCTTGGGCCATCACCATTCAGAGGTCCGGTAACCAGTCAGTAATCGACTGAGAGGCACTACCCATACACACACACTCCTCACACGCATGAGAGTGCCAGAGGCCACATTAAGGAGCTGCGGTAACTTAACTCAGCCCATCAGTCCGCCACTTCACAAAAATGCACACACAACTCGACTGACTATATGGACTGAGTCGGGGCCTCAGTAGGCAACTTTCCAAGCCACGGCGCTTAACGCACCGCGATAGTCTCAGGCTCTGATTGCACGTGCATCAGGGTAGCCACACGGAGAAGGAGCCGGGGAGGGCACTTCCCACTTAATTGACAGGTGACATTTGAGTGCTTCGTGATGGGCGATGTTGTGTGTCGCGGGTGTTGGTGGGGGAAGTTATGATGATGTGGTGTAGCCGGCAATTCTCTACTGCAGGTTTTCATGAATGCGCATGTGACCTGGTAAGCCCATGCAGTGAATGGATGTGCGGCATCAGTGGGGGCAGTTAGAGCGAATGCGGCAAGCGTATGTGGGTGCTCCAGACGCTGGTTCGCCAGTCTCTGTGCGATGGATTCACAAGTGAGGTGAATGTGCAATCGCAATGAGGACGGGTATAGGCCGAGTCCATATCGTTAGGCGTAGGGGTGCTGATGGTAATGGGGACAAGGTATAGGACGCCGAACGTCGTCCCGCGGCAAACTAATAGGGTAAAGACAACCGGGTGATTTGCTCCTCAAATCCGTTAGCTGCAGCCACTTTTCTTCTTTTAGCAATGCCCAGATGTGTAAAACTGACGAATTTTTAGAGAGGTGAGGTCTCGATGTTGTGCGAGATTAGTCTTGCCAGTAAAGGCATTGGACGACGTCTGAAGAGATCGAATAGCATAATTAATACTTATATTTCAGCTCGTGAGGAGTACTGCAAAAAGGAACGACCCGGAAGGTGGAGGATGTACACACTTCCGGTGAAGAGAGCAGTACTAGGTGAGACCTCTGCAAGAACCAGTAGCGCATACATCACCAATCAAGATTTTATGCCACTATTGTAAGGAGCTTATTGCTATCCGACTATTGGAAACTTCAACGAACACTGCCGTACACCTCGTAACACTAGCAACAACGGACACGTTGCACTAAGACTTACGTCACCTGGACAAATCAGGAGTACGGGGCAGTGTTATCCGATGAAAATAAATGTAATTCGGATGATACGTACAGTTGGAACTATTGCTGGTGTGGTCTGCCCGAAGAACCCGATATCCGCACTGGAGAGTCCTGTGCAGTCGGCAGTGTGATGTGCAAGAATTTATAAATGATGTTTCTACAGGAAAATTGGGCCGTTCTCTCATGCACTGACATACTTTCTGTGCAAGTATTGTTCTTTGTAAGCCGCTGCAGCGGTGAGCACGCGGTATTTCAACAAGGCAACCGTAGTATATAAACGGCTCAGAGGACACAACGGTGATAAAGGCTCAAGCAGATGATACTGTTGCCTGACTGTCGCTGGGCACCGTACATAACCCCATTGAGAATGTATGTATGTGTGTATCTTGCAACAATCAATTTGATCAGTCGAAAGATCAGCTGAAAGGGGACAATTCACTAAATATGGGATGCCCTGAGGAAATTAGAACCTAAAGTTTTGATAAAAAATATGAATAAACGATACGCCGGAAGTCTGAATCGAAATCGAGACCATACATCCTTTTAAATTGAAACGGTGGCACCGCAGTGTGAGTAGTCATTTCATTGTGGAACAGCCATCATTAAAGCACTCTTACTGCTCGACATTATATTAAACCATTCTTGTCATAAGGCATTGTTTACGCTGAAGGGTGCCCACTCCTCCTTTTTCATGCAAAAACGGGCCTATTCACGGAAATTCGTCGAAATTGGATTTTAAAAACAGATGCTCCTATAATTGTGGGACAGGCTGTTCCAGCCCAAGAATCTACGCAATTATTAAGCACTATGTGCAACATTAGTGATCGCTATACTGAAGGCCATTTTACAAGCGTGGTATCACTTGGTGGTGTAAATTGATCTTAAACAAGGAGACAGTGGCAAATACTTGTGCCGAACTTCAGGTGTCACTTTAAATTCAAGACCTTTAAATACTTTCAGAGATCACGTGGCTCGCTCTTATTTTTATGGCCAACAAGACTGTCACTCAAGGTGGATAACTAGCTAGATTCGAATTATGCTACCCCGGTTTTGGAAGTGTGTCTGTAACGTCCTTGAAAAGTGGCAGCGTAAGTCATTGGGAGTGAAGGTGTGCGCGAACGCCAGACACAATGGAGGTGACTATTCATTCTGCGTTGATCGCCGGATCTATCCACCAGCGGGTTGACCACATTCGATGCCAATTATCATCCGTTTTTTAAGAAAGGCGAAACGAGGAATAAACGTTGTTCATTTTAAGACCTGGCGATGGCTTCCGAAAACTTTAGGCGCTGTAACCACCGAAGTCATCTTCCGCGGTGGTGGCATATGCGGACTTAAGCCCCCACTCCTCCGTCTCGTCCCTGTGAGAACCCCGGTCACCGTCGCTGTCTGCTGCCTCGTGGATAGATTCGTCGTTCAGCTCCGAGCTGGTATTCACCTCTCCGCCTTCTGTGAAAAGAATGAAGCATAAAAACGCTCCTTCAAGTTGCGTTCTAACTTGTGGTCATTCCTCGGGAGGCAGTTTTACCTCTGAGCACGCAGGGGTTGAGACTCACTTTTATTATTAATAGTTGCTCAAAGTTAAGATAACATTGACTACCCCCGCATTGATTTATGATGGATTTTTTGCGGCTTGCTTAATCTATGCTGTATAGTTATTTCAACACTAGTCGCAAACTGACTTTCGAGTTAAGTATATGTGTTATTCTGAAACAGATACACAAGTAAGACCATTTACTATCTACATAAGCTGCCTACAGCGTGTGGAAGCGCAGACCATTGGGGTTCAGACACGAAGCCCGTTAAAAGCGAAAACAGACAACGTCGCGAGTTAAATGGTGAAGAGGACTTTCGTGGTCTCTGACGAAGGCTGGTTCAGCAGGATTTTTCGAACGCCTTGCAATATCGTTTCTTGACTATACGAATGCGTGTGGGCCGTGAGCGGGAAGTGATAGGAGCAAAACGACGACGATGAAAGAGAGAAAGATTGAACGTTTGGACGGCGAGTTGACGTAGACTACTCACGCAGAACAAGAACCCGGCGCATGACAGTAAATACCTACAGTAGATGCGAGATATCCCAAACACTTTGCAGCTCATTATCCTAAGTTTTGTTGCACCTTTTATCGGAAAAGACCCGTAAGAAAAGAATTAATGTCGGGGATGAGGTTTTCCTACCCTTACCCTTTCGCCGCTGGTTGCGCAGACTTTCTCTTCGATTCGATCTTCAGAACGACGTTTCCATTCTGCCCCCGATTTTTGCTATTTTTGAGCGGGCTAGGAGATCGTCCAAAGAAAAATAGCTAACTGAAGAAGTCCAGTTCACCGAAAACCATTTGTTAAATTTCTCGAAACTTTTCGCCCGAAAAGTGCGAACCCAGTGAGAAGCGTAGCATCCCAGCCCCCGAGACGTTTTCGGGAATCCCATGGCTAATGTCCAGTTGACCGCTGATAGTTTCAACGCTTTCCTGTCCAAAACTTTTATTAAAAACCCGACCGCTCCGCTCCCAACCATCCGGGCATTGACCGGGACAGTTCTCGAAACTATAACTTTCACTCTGTGGGATGTGACCGTAGCAATATTCAAAATCTGCCAAAACATCCATGAATTACGTGAGCCTGCTAGTCATCTGGTGGATTCTAGGTGGATTTCATAGGAAATCCTGCTTCGGCAGTCAGCTTACTGTATCAGATTTGGTAAATTCTAGACGTTACAGTAGGTTGGGCGGGTAACTTAACCCAACTGGGATTAAACTCGCGTCGTCCGGCAGGGCCTCGTAGCTCAATTGGTTAGAAGGTTTAGTTATACTAAAGCCTTGCCCTTACTGCGTGGGTTCGAATCCCACCGAGGCGCCGAGTTTTTCACAGTTGGGTCAGTATGAATTATTCAAAATCTGCTAAAACATCTTTGAAGTACCAAATACATCTTAACGATGTCCGTCAGTAGCACTTCGCTGAAGCTAATCTGCTCAAACTTGTGATTGAGATTATATTTTTTCTAAAAAACGGAGGAGTACTCTTAGATGCCATTCAATTCACTCACTATGTCCTGTCTCGTTCCAAAGCCCCAAAGTCGCCTGGTATTTTCTGACCTCCCGTTGTCTCATCATGCGGATTCCTTTTTAAGCAATATTTACTAAACTGTGTGGTTTATTGAACGTTTGTAGCTCTGCGATATCCCTTAGCCGTTAGTCACGCGAGTTAATACCTGTATCCAGCTTGCTTTCATTCTTGGAGCTTTGATCATTCTTGCTGATATAAATGCAATCATTTGTATTAGAAAGCGTATATTCTAACCCCGATCCTAACTCTAAACACTAAGTCTGATCCAAACCCAAAAGTTAATTCCAACCGTAAGCCTAATCCTAACCCTAACGAAAAACTTTCAGGTCAACGCTAGCCTTAAACTCCTAAACCTAAACATTAACCCGTATTAAGCCCGACACTAATTCACTGACACTGAAAATGGCCCGACCCCAACTCTAACCCCCTCACATAATCACCCTCACCGCTCCCACCACTACTCTAAACCCGAAGCCTGAACCTTAACTCCAACCCTAAGCGCTAACTCTGACAGTGACCCAAACCCTAAGACCTGAATTCCAACCACAACTCTAACCTCAATTCCTACATTTTCAACCCGTACTAAACGAGTTCGCCGTAATGTCTCATATTCCTTACCAAGTTCTCCCCGCTGAAATTTGAAATTCTGTCAGGAAAGGACATGAGGCAAGGATATGGTATGTAACTCCTTGGGAAAACCACAGTTAACTATGACCCTGACGCCAACCATAACCGTGGCTGTAATGGGCAACCCTAACCTTTAACCCGTATGGATTTAAGGAAAACTGAAACGCAACCGCAACCTTAAGCTGGATCTTATATCCCCAACCCAAATCTTAAAACCGTAGCCCAAACTCCAAACTTTAACTATAAACCCCAACCTTAGCCTGGCAACCTCAGCCCCAGGAAGAACCCAACTCCCAATACTGACCCTAACTCCAACCGTTTCCCAAACCCTAATCTTCAGCTTGATGCGAGCAACTTTGACATCAATTACGTTAGTGAAAATGAAAATCCGCGTGCCGCATGACTCGCTTGCCGACCTTTCGTCAGGCAAACCGTTACGAACCACGCAATAGTCTTACCGACAAAGACAGTGGAGGATGGAATGGCCATTTCCGATTTATTGGCCGTCGTCAGCCAGCCATAGTCAACCCCGAAGTGTTGAAAACCTGGTGCTCGATACTGCGACCTGCTGGTTAATGTCCAACGTATTAACCACTGAGCCGCGGGCTCGTTGTCCTGTCCGCCGCGATCGGGCATATACAATGGTAGAGGGACGCTCACCGATCGCGCTACGGGACTCGCTCGTCACGTTTTGCCTTGGGGCCGCGTCACACCTACTTAAGTGGGGTAAATTTTTGAAAAACCACCCAAGGGGTTACACACCCTATCCTTCCCAGACATGAATACTGAGCTCTGCCAAAAGTGGGACTAAAAATGGTATTTGTTCAACCACGACGCAGAAGCCGCACCACTACAGGAGGGGATCGATTTTCCATAGGGGTCTGTCAGTGGCTACGGCCCCAATAAAGATATATCGATACCCAGGATAACAGGTCCGGCCGCCGCTGGTAATACTGCCATCTTTTTAAATCATACTTTTAGCCTTCACCAACAACTTAACCGACAGTTCGGCTGCTGATTTTGACCATGTCCATCGTGTGCTCCACAGCAATGTGAGACCAGGGGCGGTGACATGCGACCTTTATCAGCGACCGTCTCTGATGATGGGTTCGAGTGAGAATCAAAAACGTCAGGTCAATAAACTTCTTGCTTCAGTGATCGCATCTTCTTTTTCTGATCAGTTGAAAATGATAGACCAGGGCAGTCTCTACCGCACTCCTACTCCACCTGGATCCGGTGTCAAGACAGCGTCAAAAAGACGCGAGAGGCCCTAGGTGGCTGGCGCGGCGGAAACCCGCACCCAGGCGCGCCACCACACCCCACACCCCACGGTCCACAACGAACACCGACCAGGATTCCATACCACGAAAATAGGTGGGAGGAACGGATCCCAATAGTCGCGAGGCGAGCCAGCAACTGGACCTGTCACCACAACCTAGTGCTGGCGTTTGTTATGGGTGCGCATTCCCGATGACGCCTGCCGGGTCCCGATCTAGCCCCCTGTGTTGTTCCAGTGCATCTACCGCCTGCCCGGTTTGGGGGCATGCCGCAACTTAACCACAAGGCGCTTCTCGCCCATATTACATTTGTAGGGGATATGGTACAGGACGCAACCTTTCGCGGAGGTACGAAACCCGCATAGTAAGCGTGCATGGGCACCGTGAAAAACTCCCACAAACCTATAGCACGGTAACGAAGCAACTAAAGAAATGTAATGGACTCACGACAATAGAAAGCCTTTGATTGTCAACTTTAACTCACATTCACGTACTTATCGAAAATCCGCTTCAAAGACGGGGTGGTAGTTTCACGAAGGGGCATACTTTGAAAGTTACTTTTTGCAACACTGCGGAAAGTGCAACAGGAAAGAACGGCCTTTCAGACGTAAAAAAACTTTCATTGAAATAATACTTTACACGTATTCGATCTGTACAAAGGGGCGATGAAACGGCTATACCCACGACAGACGTGCGGGTAGAAAGACTTGGACAGTTGGGGATTGAAATCGAGGCAAAGGTAGTTACATGAGGCGCAGAAAGGAAACAAGGCGGTAAAGCAATGTACATTTGGAAGCAGTCTGATGAAGGGAAGGCGGATGGGACAGGACGATAAACTACCTGCCCAACCGAGAGAAGCGCTCAAGGTCAGGCACTGCTGAGACAAACTGGTCCAGGTGACCGAGAGAGGTGAGGTTCACTATCCCATCGTCCTGTTCCTCGACCACAAGGACGTCCTAGGAATAAACAGAGAATAATTTCAACGGGTGCGTTCTACTACTCAACTGCAATGAATGTTCTATGAACGTTGGAATCTTTGAAGAGCCCGTGAACGTGACCATTCCGAAGCAAGCATGAGTCACATATTGACCCAACTGTGAAAAACTCGGCGCCTCGGTGGGATCCAAACCCACGCAGTAAGGGGAAGGCTTTAGTACAGCCAACGCTCTAACCACTTGAGCTACGAGGCCCAGCCGGACGACGCGAGTTTAATCACATTTGGGTTAAGTTACCCGCCCAACCTGCTGCAACGTCTGGGGAGTAGTAAACAAATAAAATGAGTTGCGGACAGAAGCTATCATGGCTCCGTTCGGTACCACGCATGAGATCTGGGTTTGAGCCTAAGAGGGTCAATTTCGTGTGAACTTTAGGAAGGATGAAAACTGTCTTTTACACGAGACATTCTTACTGAAGTGTAAACTAGACATGCTGCCTGATGGCAGAACGCTCATCCAAAAGAACACACAGACGCAGGGCCACACCATCCAAGTTTTCAACTTACAACCATTTGCAATAAAACTTACTTTTTTCGATTTCATTCAGCACTGAGGACGCCCTTGGGAGCTTTAAGAGGGAGCAATATACCAGACAAATATGGAAAGCAACCGGGCCGATTAGCACTACCACCCAAGTAACGGGTCGAGAGGACCGCAAGGCATTCACCTTGAATATTTAGTCAACAATGTTTGAGGTAAAAGGGACATTTGAGATGAACAAATGTCGTTGCTGTTTGTGAATTTTACTCATAGTTGTGTGAGTGAAGTGCACAAACCGGACCACTCAGTCGAGAACTGAGCCCCAGAAGTGAATGGTGGAAGATGCGGACGTTTCTTAACGCCTGTACCAAGGCCACGACAATAGGGAATCTTCACCAACAGTCCGGGTGTTTAGTGCTTATCCGAGGCCCAAAATCCAGACCCCCAGCTACGGGAAGTCAAGATCGTGGCAATGAACTCTAGCCTTTTCCATTACCATAATCGTCCGCTAGCCTCTACCGGCAAACTTTGTGTAGTGACCACCTTCTCAGAACGCACGAACCAAGCATCATTCCGTGGGAACCAATCCATGATTGGCCACCGCACGCACGGCCGCAAGAGCATTTTGCTGACATCGTGTCGTTTCCGTTGGCGACCAAATATTAGCTATCGTCCGGCAGGGCGGTCTTACACTGAATTTAGGGGCGATAGCGGCATGCTCCCTCACTGTAGTCTGGTAGTCTCTGCCAGTGTCTAGAAGAGTCGGATCGGTTTAGGCAACTCCTCAATCAACTGCATGGTTGTCCGTGTTAAAGTTGGTTCTTGATCCTGATCCTGGAAACAGGCCGGCATTGCGGAGAACAGCAAAGCCAGGACTGTCAGACTGGCTGTTGACTACCCAACTCACTTACGGGCGGCGGATAACGAAAGGGCTATCATCGAAGGCTAACCATGGTATGAGTAACACTGTGTTTGGAGACCGGCAGAGATTGTGTGATTGGAACAAAGAAAGGTGAGGGTATGGCGCACCAGCCACTCCATGGTAAGGCGTAAACATGATGGCACAACAGCAATAGGAACTACGAGGCGCCAATAAAAGAACTTTCCTTGGTACCGCGACATTACAATTCAGATGTCTTACAAAGGCCCAGCTAGAGAATAGGCGACAAATCTAAGAACAAGCCCTCAAAGGCTGCGTAACTGCTCTATTTCCAGACAGTTAATAATGAAAATGTCTGCAACGTGGGCGTCTTCCAAACTAACAATAGAAGTTCCAGCGCCAAAAACATGCAAATACAACGGCTAAAAAGGTTCAGATTCCCCTAGTGGGCTCGAAAATGTGCAGCACATGAACAGGCAAGTCACACAGGGCAGTCCACACCGTGCCCTCCAGAACAGAAAGAGATCAAGTTAACGTTGGTGGGATGGACGATCAACCCAGCAAAGTGAGGCATTGTAGTCTACCAAATATTTCCTTTTTTCGATAGACTTGAGACCTTACTAGGAACAAGACAAACTCAAACGAAAATATGGAAGGTATAATGACTGGTAACTTACGGAAGAACATTCCGTAGGCTTGGGACACAGAAGACGGAAGGTCGAGTCGGAGACGACAAGTCGTGACTCGCCGTTGCTTAGAATTTGAATCTTTCCAAACCGGCCTTCTTTAAGTATGGGGGAATCCTAGGGAAGTTAAAATGCCGAAAAGATGCAAAGTAACATGAGTGCACCGTAGACACGCGTTCACATTTAAATGCCCTAATTATGTGCACTTAATGGGGGAGTTACATCCTGAATTGTCAGTCCACTAGACATATACTACTTTCAAGTGACAGTGGCTAGTATGTTCCTGGTAAACCAAAAGGAACCAGGATCCAGAATGAGAAAACGAAATTGTGACAGTGATTCGTTTGTCTTGTACAAGTCTTCCGGAAATCTACTTAAAGAGGGGGTATCTTTCGGCTTTTAAAAAGTTCTCCAATTCTCGAATAATTTCGAACCTGATCTGCCGTTCAACTTGTATTCAGGATTTCCAAAACACACACCGTATACGTTCCGTCAAAGAAAAATCACACTTCACACCGTTAGGAAGACGTCATATAGGGCTTAAAAAATTGCGCAATGGATGTGGACTAGACCGTGTACTGTTTAAGTAGCATTAACGTGCTGATGCGTTGCTGTAGGAATGGACATTTCACAGTCTTAAAAAATCTCATAATTAGAAACTTTTTTAAAACAGAAAGACACCTTCTCGTGAAGTAGACAATTCGAAGGCGCAAATGGCTACTAAATGAGTGTAAGAAAGGATACTTTTGGGAATTCTTTCTATATAACATATTTGGACTTATAAGGGGATAAAACTCAATGGGAAAAACTCGTACCACTTAAGTAGCTATTTTTGCAGAGGGACAAAAAGAAACTCATTTAAAAGTCGGCATACGGGTGTGGCTGAAATATCCCAGGACTATGCCGCATGACAATTAATATTACAACCCTACTTAAGTGATCCTTTCCAATAGAAAACGCATTCCAGAATTTTGGTAAACATTTCATGAGATAGGATATCTGCTGTATCGCGCCTTGCAAAAGGTAGATGATTATGACCAGAGGAAAGGGTGTAGCAAGTACTCTTTAGTTTGTTGCGACTTACACTAATCAAAACGACCGAAACATTCAGATAGTTGGGAGAGCGACGAAATGGGACCGAGTAATATTGCCTCTGCTTACGGCAACAGCTTCAGGCCGCCTTCATCCGGAAGGATGGGACGTACCCGCTAACCTCATTACCAATCACTCCACACTTTGACCAATGGCGGAAGGTGTAGTGGCCTTCAGTGAAAGCCGGTTGCGAATGGACACTTTTAAGACAACTGCATTCCATAACTGAGTGTGCTAGAAGAAAAGGTTTGTAGAATTAAGTTTCAGCTTGACTAGCCACCGACGACGTCCTGTAGCATAAGCTATAGGAATAAATATGGCCTACCTGGAGAATAATTACGCTATACTGTCATGACCATATAATGGACTGCGAAGTTATCGGAAAGTAAACTAGTTAGCGAGTCCTTGCTGAATGACATGCGTGACTGTCGGCTCAATTCGACTGAGCCCACGAAATCCAGGCCGGAGTTAAACTTGCTCGTAGCAAGCTTACATTGTTATATACCTGCAAGAGTACTTAAAGAACAGCTCGCTAGCATCACTGCCTCACCAAAGCAGAGGTCACATTAGTTTACGACCTGGCATTAGTTAGACTGAGCTTGGTCGGCATGAATGCCTACTGTCGTAGATTCGCACCAGCGTTAAACAAGCTCACGTAATGTCAGTCGCTAGGCTCAATCTCAACGCCAGCTGGTCAACAAGCTCGGACAAGTCATTGACACGGACAGAGAGAGCAGAACGGATACTGAGGCATCCTACCCGTGGTAATGCGCGGTCTAATCATTATAATAAACCTTGCGCGATCGAGACTATGTAAGGGCACCAAAATCGTAGTTTGAGAGCTTACCAGCCGATGCAATAGCTTGGTTCACCACTGGGATGAAAGTCAGACTGTAATAACGCCTTGGAGTGAGCTCTGTGACACCTCGCTCCTGTGAATTCTGAGCCCGTTAACAGCAAACGTAAATCGTCGGCGGCACGTCACGCCAACCACTGTGCATAATCTCATGTCCACCCGGTTTGATCCGGACAGGCAACTGTAATATGGAAGGTCGATGGAGCTCGAAGAAAGAGCCCCAAGGCACAGCGAGACGAGTGAGTTCCGTATAGCCATCGGTGAGCGCCCCTCTACTACTGTATATACCCGAACACAACCTAAAGGGCGAGCCCGTGGCTCAGTAGTTAGGGCGTTGGACTTCTAACCAACAGGTCGCGGAATCGAGCCCCAGTAGTTGCACACGTCGGAGTTGGCTAACGACGGCCACTAAGCCAGAATCGGTCATTCCAGTCTCCTTTGTCTTTGTCAGTAATGCTATTCTCCCTATAAACAAACACGTCTTTGGCCTATCACGCGGTGCTAGCTAACAAGCGTGTAGAGATAACTCGGTCCCTTAGCGAAATACCGTTCAGATTCACCACTTTCCCCTCCCACTAGCTCACTAACACTTGCCTACT